>PVKS010050853.1:0-11392 GCA_004027875.1 Aplodontia rufa
CATACCCATCATTAGAAAATATGCTTGTTTATAATTCTTTCATAATTTTAGGGTTGTTTTTACCCTCAGTAATCCATTTTTTAAAAGAAAGAATCAATTTTATTTTTTCATCTGGTTTTCATTTTTATTCCACTTAGTTGTGTATGTGATTTTGGGGTTCAAATCTAGGTCCCTATGCATGCCAGGCAAGCATTCTGCTGCTGAGCCATCTATCCAGCCCCAATCCATTATTTTTAAAGAACTTATCACTCCATCTTATTCATTTATTCCTCACAAAATTTGGTAGAATATTATTGCATATGGTAAAAAATATAACAGTAGAATAATTTTAATAATTTTCATTTTAATAACAATATGTTGAGATATTAGGCCATTTTCAATATGAATTCTGCTATTCACTGACAAAACTATGGTAGTTAAATGAAGTTACATTTTTATCAGAAGGGAAAACAAATGAAATAGGAGAACTCTTGTTCCCTGATCTCAGTATAAACATTCAAAAAGTTTATCTTTGATCAGATAAACTATTTGAAATTTAGTAAATGTGCTCCAGCCAGCTGCTTTATGAAATTATATTTAAAAATTTTAATACAAAGTCAGTTAAACTGACTTGCGTGGTTAGACATAAGATAAAAGCATAACATGCCTTGTTGTACTTTGAAAAATCATATTACTCATTTCATTTATATTAGCCATGTTTTAAACATAAAAAGAAATGTTTAGAAATCATTACATGGAAACAGAATTTTAGAGATGGATGTTAGTTCAACAATATCATCATCACGTACTGACTACTTTTTGATCAAATGTCAACCATAACACACACACACACACACACACACACCCATACACACACACACACGCATCTGGCATGCGCTAGTTGCTTTACACTTTTCATGACATTATCACAGCAAATCTGCAAAGAAACTGGGCCTCACTGAAGGTCTCTTTATTCCATATTCAGAAAGTGGAAGAATAAACAACGTTTGAACTCGTGTCTGAATGTAGGCCAGATGACTTTTAGACTTGTTAATTAATAAGGGTAACAAAATTAGGCCTGGAATTCAGGTGTTTGAATTTCAGTTCCTTTTGTTCATTCTCCTTTTTTTATGTATTTTTTATTCATTTAACATAGTCTTACATATTGGAGGGAATTGTTTTTACATGCTCATGCATGTTTGGATATTGACAAAGTTAGTTAAGGCCTATACTAGTCCAGGATCTCCCCACTTTGACCCCTCCCTGCTCCCATGTCTCCTCTGCTTTACCCCCACATTATAGATAGAAATAAGCATATACATATGTATTAATTTGTGAATTTTCGGATCTTCTCTGCCCGCCTGTGTGTAGTTGGGCTTCTCATGGGAGTCAAGAGTTCCCAGTTGCCTTGATAACCCCCCTATTCCTTCCCACCCCTCCCGATCTCCCTCTCTTCACTCCCTAGCTTCATAGTTATGGTTCCCCCTGCATATGTGGAAAATCATCTACATTGAGTTTATTTTTTGAGCTTAGCTGACTTTCAACCTTTCTTAGATTTTACTCTAGCTTCCACATATGAGAGAAAACATTTGGCCTTTAAGTCGCTGAGTTTCAGATATTTCACTGAGCATAATTTTTTCCATCTCCATCCATTTGGCTGCAAATGCCATGATTTTGTTCTCTTTATTAGCAGAGTAGTACTCCATTGTATATATATATACCATAGGTTTTCAATCCACTCCTCCAGCGGGGGGCATCTGGTTTGTTTCCATAGTTCAGCTATTGTAAATTGAGCTGCTATAAACATTGCTGTAGCTGTGTCTCTGTAGTGCGCCAGTTCTAGCTCTTTTGGGAAAATACCCAGGAGTGGGATAACTGGGTAATAAGGTGGTTCCAACTCTAGTTTTTTGAGTAGTCTCCACACTGCTCCTCCTTTTTCAGTGACAATATTTTAAGAGAAGTTTTAGGTTTATGCAAAATTGAGCAAAAATTACAGAGATTTTCCATATACCCTCTGCTCACACATAGGCACAGCCTCCCATATTATCAACATCTCCTACCAGTGATACATTTGTTAAAATTGATGAATCTACTGGCACATCCATAGCACCCAAAGTCACTAGTGTACATTAGTGTTCACTCTGGCCTTGTGCATCCTGAGGATTTGCATAAATGTATGCTGATACACATCCACCATTATAACATACAGAATAGGTTCATTGTCTTACAAATTCTCTGTGCTCCTCCTCATACTGTCTCCATAGTTTTGCCTCCTTCAGAGTGTTGTATATTTGGAAACATACAGTAGGTGGTCTTTTCAGTTGGACTCTTTCATTCAGTAATAGGCATTTAATATTCCTCTGTATCTTTTCATGGCTTCATAGTTCATATTGTTGTTGTTGTTGTTGATTTAAGGAGAGAAGGACAGTGAGAGAGAGAGAGAGAGAATCAATTTTTATTGAGTTTTTCACATGGCTTTCGTTGCTCTGACACCTAGTTGCATATTTGGGGGCTGGGGTTTGAATCTGTGTACTTGCGCATGCTGGGCAGCGCCATAACTACCGAGCCACCACTCCAGCCCCAGTTCATATTGTTTTAGTACTGAATAATAATCCACTGTCTGGATGGACCAGAGATTATTTATCCATTCACCAACTATCCATGTTTTGGTAGTTCAAAACCAAGTTGCTATTAATATACATGTGTAGATTTTTGTGGGGCCTTAAGTTTTCAACTTCTTTGGTTAATACCAAGGAATGCAATTGCTGGATTGCATGTAAACATTTGTTTAGTTTATTAGGAAACTGCCAAACTATCTTTCCAATGGCTATATGATTTTCCAATTTCCTCAGAAATGAACAAGAGTTTCAGTTCTATACCTCTGGTCAGCTTTGGGTGGTGTAATTGTTCTGGATTTTGGTCTTTCTAATAGGTGTACAGTGGTATCTAATTGTGGTTCTAATTTCAAATTTCCTGATGAGAGGTGATATAGAGCATCTTTTCATATGCTTATTCTCCATCAGTGTATCCTTTTTTTAAGAACGAGGTGACAGAGAGAGAGAAAGAAGCAATCTTTATTTAGTTTTTCATGTGACTTTCATTCCTCAGACACTTTGTTGTGTACGTGGTACAGAGGTTTGAATTCACGTCCTCACGCTTGTCAGGCAAGCACTGTAACCGCTGAGCCACTGCTCCTGTCCCAGTGTATCTTCTTTGTTGAAGCATCTCTTCAAGTTTTGGCTCCATTTGTTAATCTCTTTGCTTTCTCCTATTGAGTTTAAGAGTTCTTTGCATATTTAGGATAACAGACATCTTTTGAAAATATTTTCTCCCATTCTGTGGCTTATTTTCTCAACATTGTCTTTCACATAGCAAAAGTTTTTAATTTGAATGAAGTCTAGCTTATTTTTTTTCTTGGATGTCCCTTTCATGTTATATCTAAAAGATCAAGGTGATCTACATCTTTCTCATGCGTTATCTCATAGGCATTTTATAATTTGTGTTTTATATTTAGATTTACGATCCATTTTAATTAATATTTTGGGAAAGGTATAGGGTCTGTATCTGGATTTTTAATTGCTATGTGAGTGTCCAGTTGTTGTAGCATCATTTGTTGGAAATGCTGGCTTTGCTCTGTTGTGCTGCCGTTGCAGCTTTGTTGAGCATCAGCTGAATAAACTTACGTGGGTATATATTTAGTTCTGTATTCTGACCCATTGATCTATCTGTCTATTCTTTTGCCATTATCACACTGCTTTGGTTACTGTAGCTCTGAAGTCAGGTAGGATCAGCCAATATTGTTCATCTCATTCTGTGTTTTCCTGATTCTTCTGGGTCTTTTACATCTGTGTATAAACTTTGGAATCAGTGTATCAAATTTCACAAAATAACTTGCTTGGATTTTGATAGATATTTTTTTAAAATGTTTTCGTCCATCTCCTGCTTCCTTTTCTACCCCCAAACCTGTGATATAAATAAGCTTTCTGCTTTAAGACTACATTTGTTTCTTCCATTTATGCCAGGAATGTAAACTCTGATGAAGTTGGGAGAGGGTGTGGTTATGTGAGAGAAATATTAATATTTAAAGATGCTGTGGTGAAATCATCCACTTGGAAAATTTATTGTTGTATGTAACTTTATCCATGTATAAATAAATATCACTTAAATATAGAATTGTTTTATAACTGCTTAATAATAAAATGGTAAGTCCCTTGCTTTTCTTTTTATAACAAACTGAAAAACAGGAACTTATTAAAAACCCACAGAGCATGTTTTCAAGTCAACAAATACTGATTTAATGTTTCTAATATTATAACACTTTCCAATTCCAAATGAAACTTTTAATGAAGATTTGATGTTATCTGCAATTGACAACAGATGCTATTTGACATTCATTTTTCTCTAACAAGTTAGTTAAAGTACATAGCAGGATTTTGAACAAAAGTAAATTCTATTTAATGAAATCCTTTGGAATTTTTCATATCTATCTACACACACACACACACACACACACACACATACTTCTGTTCTAGCATATATATGTTTATAAAGCGCTTAGTTTCATATAGAAATGGCATATATTATTAAATAAACCCATCTCCATTTCTAGCATTGGTGTGTGTGTGTGTGTGTATAAATACATGGAGATACCTATATCTATATATACATAGTCATACATACCAGTGTGGAGCTAAGCTCTTTGTCTTCAATCTTTGTATAGTGTTTTAAGTTTGTAAACTGAAAATGTTTTCATTCCTGTTTCACAGATGAGGAAGCTGAGGGTTTGAGAGAGTAAAAAATTTTCAATTTCTTACAGTGGGTACATTGCAGTGCTAGGATGCAAAAAAAAAATATTTACTTTAAATTTTGTAATAATTTTACTATAATGCTAAAAAGTAAACTTACTCTCTGTATCAAATCATAGACCAGTTGAAAATTAAAATGAAAATAAATCAAAAGCCAAGAAAGTGTCTATTCTTTCCACTCTTCCTGTTGTGCAACACAAACAAATTTGAGATGGGAGGGGGAAGCACCTGAGGCTTTACACTGCAGTGACATGGGCCACCTAAGCAAGATGCAGCTTGCATCCTCCCTCGGAAGAATTGACAACTCACAACCCAGAGGATGAGGCTTGGAATTGCATGCTCGCAAGGATCCCAGCCCACCCGACCCTGGTTTGCCAAAGTTTTTATAACTACTGCATTGCTTCCTGTGGCTGCTGCAACAAATCATCACCAGTTTGGTGGCTTAAAACAGCAGAATTTTAATCTCTCACAGATCTGAAGGCCAGAAGTCCAAATTCAGTATCACCAGACCAAACTTCAGGTGCCATGAGTGCTGGTCTCCTTTCAAAGGCTAGAGGGGAAATCCTTTCCCTGTACTTTCTGGCTTTTGGTGGCTATCTGCATTGTTTGGTGTTTGGCTACATCAGTTACCCTATAATCTAAAAGCATATAAAAATGGGGCTGGAGAGGTGGCTCGGTGGTTACAGCGCTTGCCCAGCATGCACAAGTACACGGGTTCAAACCCCAGCACCCACGTACACAACTAAGTGGCAGAGCAACTAAAGCCGTGTGAAAAACTCAATAAAAATTGGTTCTCTCTGTCTCTCTCTTTCTCTCTCACTGTCCTTCTTTCTTTAAAAAAGTAAAAAATAAAAGCATATAAAAATGCATTGGTTATTTAAAAAATAATTTGGAAGTGTTTAAATCTTGGAAACTTATGAAACATGTGGAATAAGTAAATTTTGCACATTTTGTCTTTACCTTCAGACTACGCGATCCCATCTTTACACTCCCCAAGTATTTTTTGAGTACCTTTTTTAAGCCTGGCCCTGGGTCTTAGCCACCTGTCAATTTTTTAGAAAGTTAAACTAGGGGATGTGAGTAGCTTGGGGAGAATGTTTAAATTACGGTGGGAAGAAGAATGGCACAGCAAGAAGAGCAAGTTCATTGAAGACTGACAGGTTTGGGTTCGGATTCTGGCTCTACTATTTTCTAAGTATGTGCACTGATAATTACCATGCTATAACTATAAAACTCTGGTGAATGAAAAAAAAATACTGACTTTAGTAGAGTTGTGAAAATTAAAAGGGTTTTGCATTTAGAGTTAATAGCATGCTTGATTAAAACGCTACCTAAACAAGCTAGATTATTGAGTAGAGATGGAGAAAAAATGCAAACTACTTTCCTTTATCTCATTCTTGACAAGCACTAGAGGGTTTTTTAAATTGCAGCTTCTTCATGCAGTGTATTGTGAAGTTAGTGTGTTATTATTGACTTTATAAACTAAAATAATAGAACTTTTAACAATTAGAGGTCACTGCAGATAGAATGGGTAAAAATCAATTTGTGAAGCTTTTATTATCCTCTATCAATAAATCTGGATCCTGTGTGGTCATATAGAATGGCATCTCCAGTGTAATACTGAGCCTTTTTTCCCTTTAATTGAAGCACACCATTAGATCTCTGACCTTTACGATCAAGCCCAGAACATTAGCAGGGCATGGGGCCCCATTTATTTTTTGGCCTCATCTTCTACTACCAGAATTTTTCAGATTTCAAGATTCTTAACACTAGAACTCCTTCTTCCTGCTCTCCCTGCCCAGGCTGTTTCTCCAAAGCCATTTGAAGGCTACTAATCCTCAGTGTGTTTTCACATTGGTAGACAATGGAAGTTGAGAAAGGTTTAGGTGAGATTCAACCTTCAGTTTCTGGGTACTCTGAACCTATGATGTTTCTCAACCAAGCTCCACACACATTTACCTCATTCTTGAGTTCACTTCTTAGCGCATCTTTTAATAACAGGACATAGCACTTCCCTTTCAATAACAAAACACGAATGTCAAGAACATAGGCTCTGTGTTGTTTCCTCATGCTTGGTGATTCTGCAGTTGGATCAGCACTTCTGTCATTTATGTTGGTACAGATATGTCCATTTTAGAGGAAGAGACGTTTGTAACTGTTTTAGAGAAATCTGAGCTTTAATGACTTTTTTCTTTCATAGCCCTCTTGGCCCCTGACCAGGAATAGGCACTCCCACATTCTTCTCTAGGAGTCTGTTTCTCTGATACTCTGACCATAGCATTCATCATATTAAATTGGACTTATTACAAATTTATCATGATAAATAAGAAGTATAGTTGATAAAATAACACAATTCACAAAAGAATTTACCTTCCGGAGACAGCCGAAGTTAATTTTTTTTTCTTTTTGATACTGGGAATTAAACCTAGAGGCACTTAGCCACTGAGCCATATCCCCACCCTTTTTATATCTTTACTTTGATACAGGGTCTTGCTAAGTAGCTTAGGGCCTCACTAAGTTGTTGAGGCAAGCTTTGAACTTTCGATCCTCCTGCCTCAGTCACCTGAGCACTGGAATTACAGGCATGGACCTGGCCAAGATTGGTTTTTGATCTTCTAGACAGTGTGTATGCATAATTCACAATAGCAGTCTCTAGTACTTCAGAGAAGTCCTAATCAGAATGCATTTCTACTGTATAGAAATTAATCTCTGAGGTGTAATGCCTGCTACCTGGTTAATGATTACTTAACCTTTTATATTGAAGCAGTTTTTGAGTCTAAGGGTAACATAGCCTTTAAAATTCCCAGCCAAAGTCACTCTGTAAGCTTAACTGCGGAAAGCAAGGGTTGCCATGATTTATTCTCCTGCATCCTGCAATCAGTTTTGCTTATGGTTGCTCTGCCTGGCACGACCTTGCTCCTCTCTCTGGTGGCTGTCTAACATTATCCAAATCTGCCTTAGCTATCAAGTCTAAATGACATGTCTCTGAAGCTTTTCCCAGATCTATAGTGAAAATTGATCACTTCATTCTCTTTGGTGCCGTACAGTGTTGTTTATAATTCTTTTTTGAAATTTATCATATGATGTTTCCTGTTATGGTGATTTATGAATCCTTTCTGTCTCTTCAGCTGTTTTATAAATTCACAGTGTCTGAGACCTTGTAATTCATTTTTACATCCCTTCACCATCCAGCAGAGTTCTTTAACCATAATCAACAATCAATAGTTGCTGAATGAATTAATCATTCAGTATTAAGTGTTCTGCCATGGTTTAAATTTAATCACAAATGCTAAGGTTGATGTTAATAAGGAGTTGTTCTTCTTTTAGAATAGATCACTGAACACTGAAATGAATAACTACAAAGCATTTCCAAAACCCATTCTGTGTTTATGTTGAGAACAGGTTAACCCTCAGTTTAAAAAAAAATTGAAGGGGGCTAGAGCAGTGGTTCAGCAGTTATGGCACTTGCCTGGCATGGGCTTATACCTGTGTTCAAACCTCAGCACCACATACACAACAAAGTGTACAAGCAACAAAAGCCACATGAAAAACTAAATAAAATTGATTATGTCTTTCTCTCTCAATCTCTCTCTTTCTCTCTCTCTCTCTCTCTCACTGTCCCTCTCAAAGAAAAAATTTGAAGGTATGAATGTATTGATCACTGTCTTGAGTTTCATAAGTGAAGAAAGAAAACGAGAGCCCTTCCTTCCTTCATTCATTTGAAACCCAATTTGTAATCAAATATGCTTTTATTTGCCATGTTCATAAGAGGCAAAATAAATGTACAACTATAAAACTAGACAATAAGAGAAATTTTTGATTTGAAAATAAGCTACCATCTTTCATGAGAGTAATTGAAATTATTGGAAATAATTCAATGCTGTTTAGAATATATGAGGATAGTGGCTCTGCCTTGAGCATAATGTTAATTTAACAGATGTTCAGTGAAAAGTACTTTGATTAGAGCATAAAATTAAATTATGAGGCTCCAAAATATACTGATATTAATTATACAATAGTAACTATTCATATCTAAAAATATGGCTCACGTTCTTATGACTTTTTTCAACCATGAAAGCCAATAAAGCAGTCCATTTTCACATTTACTTTAATAAAACTCTACTTTTGTTTAAGGTTTCACAATAACATTAACTATTTGAATAGAATTTGAAAGCCTTAAAGGTTAGTGTACCCATATATTTTGATACTTCTAAAATTACTGACTGGATCTGAAACTAGTGATTTTTTGTTTTATTTTCATTATATCATCAATATTTTCATACTTACCTAATTATAATTAAATTTAACATGAAAAAGAGAGAGAAAGTAGGCGTTCCATGTCAATAAAAAGAAAACCACAAATAGAAGACAGGATTCAGAAATTTGTGGACAAAACAGAAAAGAACTCTCATGAAGCTTCAGTTTGGCTAATCAAAGAAATCTATGTTTATATCTGTTTGAGCACTTACTAAATGATAAGACATTATGATTATGAGAATGTCTAGTGAATTAACTCATGTTATTCTAAATCTAATGATCAGTTCTGAGTTCTCCTCCTAATCAACTTGTTCGCAGGTTTCGATGAGCTCATGTAAACACTTTCTTTAGGTGATTTTCTGTGACATACGCTCTCCTGCTTATCCTTTTCACTTCACTGATGGCTTTTGTTCCATCTCCTCTGTAGGTTCCTTCACTTTCTACTTATGATAATCTTGTAGGGCTCAATGTAACCTCTTTTACTTTATATCTATATACCCTTGGTGATTTAATCCAATTCAAAGCTTTAAGTGCCACCTGTATTTAAAGACTTAAATAACATAAAGTTAAGAGATGACTCTTAAATTTAAATCTCCACCCCAAACCTCTCAAGTGAACTCCATATTGTGTGTCCAGTCACCTACTCCAAACCTCCATTTGGATGTGTAGTAAACTAGTCTAAAAACATATATCCATGCAGAGTCTTTTCCACCTGAGTAGATATAGTGCTGTGGTTCGGATGAAAGGTGTCCCCCGAAAGTTCATGTGAGACATTGCAGGAAAGTTAAAAATAAAATCATTGAGTTAGCAGAGACTTAACCCAATCAGTGAGTTAATCCCCTGACAGGGACTGACTGGCAACTGAAGGCAGGTAGGGTGCGGCTGGAGAATGTGGGTCTTTGGGGGTATGCCTTTGGGTATATTTTTTTTGAAATTTTAATGAGGAGTTGTGTTGTGCAATCATAAATGCATACATGGTAACAATATAATATGCCTTTGATTCTAGTCCAGAATTACACCCACATCCCAGTTTCTTGACTGCATTTTCCCCCTACATTTTCTGTATCTGGAGTGGAGTCTCTCTCTTTCTCTGCTTCCTGACAATGGCATGAGCCCCTTTCCACCACACTCTTTCTTCCACCATAATGTTCAGCCTCACCTTAAGCTCTAAGGAATGGAGCTGGCCATCTGTGGACTAAGACCCCTTAAATGTGAGCTTTCCAAATAAACTTTTCCTCCTAAAATTTTACTTGTCTGCTCTTTTAGTCACAGCAGCATAAAAGCTGACTAAAATATATAGACTTTATCTTTCTTATAACTAAGGCCAATGACCTTGACTTAGTGTTTAATTTTCCCCTTTCCAACCTTGACTCTCCTTTCTCTCACGTGTCATATCTTCCCATGAGATTTCCTGTAAAATATTCAGAATCTGACTATTTCTCCTCACCTGCATTGATTGCCACTTCCCTTGTATGAAATATCATCACCTTTCACTGTAATTACTTATTACTCATATGCCTATAGTGTATTTTTAGCCAAATAAGAGACCAATCATTTATTTTTATTTTTACTTTGAAGTAACATATATGTAGACAATTATATATGTACCCTAATGGAAATTGAGATAAAACACAAATACTGCATAAAGTATTCTAATCTTAGATATACTACTATTGATATTTTATATATATATATATATATATATATATATATATATATGCATGTGTGTGAATATTCCTATTAATCACTACTCAGATCAAAACAGAGAATGCTTCTAACATTGCTGTTTACTGTGTCTTTTTCTGGACTACATCCCTCCAAAGTTCACCATTATGGTAATTTTGTTCTCATTGTTTAGTTTTGATGATCTTGAACTTCATATTCTTCGGGCATCACATGTTATACACTTTTTTATCTGCGTTCACTTGTTTGTCCTTATGAGAACTTTGAAGATAACTTGCTTAATATGTAAGGAGGAATTTAGACTATGATTTGGAGCTAAACTTTAAGCACAAACCAATGTCTAACCTCAACACAGAATTTCAAATTTATGTTTTCTGAGATCTGGCATGGACAATTAGAATATTTATTTTAAATCCCAATGGAAATCCAGCATACGGATTTTGTATTAAATGATCTCTAGTTTGTTGAGGCTGTTTTCCCTGTTTCATTTCTTCCATTAGCACAAGGATTCAGATGCCAACTTGCCTTTTTTTTCTCCATTCCTTCTCGCTTGTGAACTGACCCCCCATTACACACCTAATGTCATATTATACTACAGAAACGACGAGTTCACAAACACAGTTCCCATCTTCCAGAGATTAAGGTCTAAAACTCATATCTTCATAAAA
>PVKS010050854.1:0-11381 GCA_004027875.1 Aplodontia rufa
ACTCTATTTATCCATTACAACAGCCAATAGGGGTATAGTGAAACACGTTTATCCAATTGTACCAATGAGTGACCAAATAGCTTAGTCCTGCGGTCAGGCATTACGTCACTAAGGAAAATACAAGCCAGCTGGGTCAGAGTTGTTTACCACCAATTCTTTTACAAGCCAGCTGGACCTCATGTTGGGGGATCCCCAACACCTTAGTAGAGAAAGAGTGGGGCCCTGAGGCTTCAAATGATACATTCGGGTTAATGCACTTAAAAAGCTTAGAAAACCCAATACTCTCTCTGGTCCTATAGAAGTAGCCTGTTCCTCTTTATTAAGGTCTAGCACTCCACTCTTCAAGACCTACCTCCACTTCCTCTCCCAGCCATCATGCACCAGAGTCTCAGTAACAAACAATTACAAGTGAATACCATGTGGTGGAAGATATTCCATACAGAGGTGTAGAGGCTTACCTAATCACTGAGGTTTTGGGAGATGTTGACTTATAAAGAGGGTGGTGGAATTCTCCTTTCATTGTAAAGAATATATTATTATATCTTACATTTTCTACTATTAATAAAGAGGCATAGACCCCCTCAGGCCTCTGGTTCTGGCAGCAAATATTTTACATTTAGCAACATGGTTTTGATTTATGTACCAAGTGACATGAAAAGCTGCCAGTCCTGAGTAGGACCTAGATCAGGAAAGGGATTTGCAGCAGGTCCAAGCCATGGTGCAAATAGTCCTGTCTCTTAGGCCATAGAACCTGGCCAATCCTATGGAACTAGAAATATTTATTGTGGAAAAAGAAGCTATGTAGAGTTTATGACAAATCTCAGTGGGAAAATCATAACACAGACAGCTAGGGTCCTGGAACAAGTCCATGCCATATGCAGCAGAGAATTATACATAATTCAAGAAAAAAAAAACAGCTTTTAATGTGAAATAGGACTCTGGTAGTAAAGGAAAATCTAACCATAGGGCATCAAATGAAAATGTGGCCAGATTTTATCAGCTCCGTAAATTCACTCTACTAGGCATGTCCAGCAGCATATTGGTATATCTGGGACTGGGCAGGAGTAGATATGGAGGATGAAAGTAATCAGTTGAGCAGGTGGTCCATAGTCCTATGTAATATACCAACTTTGTTAAGACTGCCTCTCAGTTCATATCTAAAACCACATCAGAGAGGAGCTCTCATGTTTAGTGGACAGAGAAGGAAAATGGTCAATCCGGGTTTTCAGATGGCAGTCTGGCAAGGTATGGTACTCAAGGTGCCCCTGAAAGGTAAGGGTGATCCTCCTGCTGGGTGGAGGTTTAGGGGATCTACTAGATATTTTTAAGTGTAGTAAATTTCTATCCTTCATTATTTCTTTCAATTTGCTTATTTTGGGTTTATATGATCATCTTTATCTTGTTTCTAAACATGAAACAAGTTCAAAGTCAGAGTCAGTTCAAAGTCCCCTTCTATTTCATGAGTTATGTATTTAGTTTTCAAATATTTGGGGGATCTTTCAGACATCTTTCAATTATTCATTTCTAATTTTAACTTCATTGTAAACAGCTAACAAGCATTGTATAATTTCAGTTCTATTTAGTTTATTGAGATGTATTTTACAGATTATAATGTTGTCCACTTCGAGAAATATTCCATGTGCATTTTGTTGTTGAGGGTGTCAAATAAATATTGATTAAGTCAAGTTACTTTGGAGTCATTCAAGTCTTTAAGAAGAGAATTGAAGTCTTCAATTGTAATTGTGGATTTGCTATATCTCTTAAATTTTCAGCATTATCCATTTTGACAGTTCTTATATCCTCTAATAACTTATATGGTATCCTTCATATATCTGATCTGATATTAAGATAGCCATTCCTGGGGCTGGAGTGGTGGCTCAGCGGTTTCGGTGCTTACCTGGCAAGCACGAGGACCTGGGTTCAAACCCCAGCACCACGTACACAACTGAGTGTTGGAGCAACTAAGGCCATGTGAAAAACTAAATAAAGTTGTTTCTCTCTTTCTCTGTCTCTCTCACTGTCCCTCTCTCTTAAAAAAAAAAATCTTAAAAAAAAAAAGATAGCCATTCCAATTTTCTTTTAAAGTATTTATATGGTATAAATGTTTTTATATTTAAAGTAAATGTCTTTTAAACAACACATTCCTGTGTCTATTTTTATTCAATCTGACAATTTTATCTTCTAATTGAAGTTTTTAAACTATTTAAATCATTGATATGGTTTGGTATAAATCTACTATCTTGCTATTTGTTTTCTATTGTTCTCAGGTGTTCTTTGTTCTTTTTTATCTCCTTTTCTAACTTATTTACATTAAAGTATGTGATTATTTCATTTGAACTTCTCCACTCTTGGCTTATTAATTACATTTCTTTGAATTTTACTGTTATTCTTTTTCATTTGATTTATTTTAAGCATGGATTAGATTATTCTAGGAATCAGAATAATTCTATTTTACTTATCATAGCCTACCTTCAAACTATATCACATAGTAAAATTAGTAACTTTAACCTCCTTATCATTTGCCTTATGATTATACTTCTTGTTTGCATATATTTGTTACAACCCTCAGCCATTATTGTTTGTTCTTGCATTCAGGAGTCACCATATTCTAAACATATTTTTAAAAATTCAAATCCCTTACATTTACCCACATATTAACCACTTTTCTTTTGGGTGTATCCAAATTTTTATGGGATGTAATTTTCTACAACCTGGGAAAATATTTTCATTGCAAATATTATAGTGATTAATTCTCTCAGATTTATTTGTATTAAATAAATATCTCATTTACATTAAAAATTTTACTAACTACAGTCCCAGTCCCTCAGGCACCCAGGACATCCCCAAGGAGGATACCTACCAGGAACTGAAAGCCCACCCACTCCATGGCCCCAGGACTAAGGGACCGAGCTGGCAGGCACTCAGAACACCCCAAGGACCCCTGCCTGAAGGCACCCAGATGCAGCGCATATCTGTCAGGTCCAGATATATTGCTTCTGTCCCCACCACCAAGGATCTCAGGTCCTTATTGCAGCATGCAGGCAGACCTGATCCAGCAGACTCCATGTCCCCAAGATTCCAATACACAGTAATATTCCAGTATACAGTAATGCACCTCCAACACTGCACTTCAACAATCTTGCAGACTGACCCACATTTTACAGATCTGTGCCCTGGAGCCTTGATCCAAAAGGTGCAACAAAGTGAAGCTCCAGGCAGAAGGAACTTTCTGGAAGGAGGTGGTTGTCAGAGGGCTGGAATCTGACCTTATGCTTTGACCAGCAAGAAGAAGAGCCTAAAGGCCTGCCTTGCTTCAGCACAGGGAACTTCAATTTAAAGATCCAGAAGAAGCTCTTCAAAAATGAGGAATTAAATTAGAGAAGGTTCACATCAAACACACAGTTCCCTTACCAAGGAGCATGCTGAAAGAGGAAGAGATGAAAACCTAGAAATAATTATCAACAATCTGGTTACTAAAAGGAACAAAGTAGTTTTCAACTAAAATAAGATTTAATGAAGAGACTAAGTGAGACAACTCAAGAGATGAAAATCCATATTATTAAAGAAATAGACATACTGAAAAGGGAAGTAATGGAGTTAAAATCTTTAGTCAATCAACAGAACCATAGCTCTTCAAGAAAGAACATCAGACAATAAGGACAGACTGAGTAAGATTGAGTGCATAGATGAGAAAAAAAAAACAACCATGAGCAGAATTCAAAATGTCTGGGATGAAATCAGAGGACAAAATCTTAGAGCAATTGGAATACAAGAAGAAATAGAAAAGCAAATCAATGACATAAAGAATATTGTTAACAAAATAGTTAAAGAAAAAATTTCCCATATTAGAATAGGGTCATATATGCTCATCCAGGAAGCATATAAGACACCAAATAGGCCTAATCAAATGAGAAGCTCACAGAGATACACCATATTCAACTTGTACAACAGGGAAATCAAAGAAAGTATATTAAAAGCTGCAAGAAACACTAAATCACATTCAGGGGCAAACTAATAAGGATCACCTCTGACTTTTCAACTCTGACCTGAGAAGCAAGATGATCCTGGAAGGAGATATTTCAATATCTGAATGACTACAACCTGCAGGCAGAAATAATATACCAAGCAAAACTCAGCTTCAAATTTGAAGGGAAAATAAGAACATTTCATGATAAGATCAAATTTGCAGTATTCATGAACAGAAAATCATCATTGCAAACTATTTTCAAAGATAAACTCCAGACAGAAGTACAATAATCCTCAAAATCCTCAAATAGGAAATTAACTGAAAGTGTGTGCTATTAGAAAGACAAGCAAGACAGTGTAGAATTCACTAAAAAAAAATAAAAAAAAAATAACGACTATGAACCACAATCATAACTATCCTAACACTGAATGTGAATGATCTCAACACACCAATTGAAAGACACAAATTAGAAGATTGGATCAAAAAACATAGTCCAACAATATTCTGCTTACAGGAATCCCATCTTACATCCAAAGACATCCACAGATTGAGGGTAAAAGGATGGAATGAAATTTACTAGGTTTATGGCCCAAGAAAGCAAGCCAGTGCTGCAATCCTTATGTCCTATAAAGTAGATTTCAACCAAAATTTAATTAGAAGAGATAGAGAAGGCCTCTACATCACAGTAAAGGGAACAATACATCAGAAAGATATATCCAAGTAAATATTTATGCTTCAAACACCAACACTCCAAAGTATTTTGAAAAAAATACTCCAGGACATAAAACCACTTATGGACCCCAACATAATAATATTGGGAGACTTACTATTCCTCTATCACCAATATACAGATCATCAAAGCAAAAAGGGATAAAAAAGGAGAGAGAGAGAGAAGGAAGAGAGATCTCCAGCCCAAACAACTCTATATAGCAAAAGGACTTAACAGACATCTACAGAATATTCCACCCCAAATTGGCTGTTTGCCTTTTTCTCAAAAGAACATGATTCCTTCTACAAAATGATAATTTTCTAGTTCACAAAGGAAATCTCAGCAAATATAAAATTATAGAAATTATTTCATGTATCCTATCAGACCATGATGTCATGATTCTAGCCATTAACTGCAAAAATTATAACAGAAAATACATGTATACATGGAAATGGAATAATACCTTATCGAATAAAGAATGGATCCAAGAAGATATGAGAGCAGAAATTTAGAAATTACTGGAAGCAAATGAGATTGAAGATAAAATATATAGAAACCGCTGGGACACCATGAAAGCATTTTTAAGGGGAAAATCCTTATCACTGAGTGCCTACATAAAAAGTCAGGAGAGATCTGAATAAATAAGCTTAAGCTCCACCTTAAATAACTAAAAAAGGAAGAACAAACTAACCCCAAATGCTTCAGAAGGCAGGAAATAATCAAAATCAGAGCTGAAAACAAAGAAATTGAGAACAAAACACACACACACACACACACACAAACCAAAAAAACAACAACAAAAAAACCCCAGCAAATCAACAAAATCACCAAAGAAAAGTGAGCAATCACTACTGACCCCACAGAAATCCAATGGTTTATCAGAACATGTTTTCACAAACTATATTCCTCCAAATTAGATAATCTTTAAGACATGGACAAATTTCTAAACACATCCAACATCCTCAAATTGACTCAGGAAGGCACTGAAAGCCTAAACAGCACAATACAAGGCACTGAAATCCATGTTGGAATTAAAAGCCTTGTAAAGCAGAGAAGTCCAGGATCTGATGGATTCCCTACTGAGTTTACCACAACTATGAGGAGAGCAAACAACTCTCCTTGCTAAGCTATTTCAAGAAATTGAAAAGGGGGGGATTGTCCAAAACATTTTTAAAGAGGCAACCATGACTGATACTAAAACCTAACAAAAACATATCAAAAAAAGAAAACTAAAGACAATTGCCCTAATGAACATCAACACAAAAATTCTTAATAAAGTTCTAGCAAACTGCTTTCAAAAACATATCAAGAAAATAATTCATCACCATCAAGCAGGCTTTACTCCAGGGTGCAGGGCTGGTTCAACATGTGCAAATCAATACATGTGATTCATCACTAAACAGAATGAAGGACAAAAACCATGTGATCTTTTCAATAGATGCAGAAAAGGCCTTCAATAATATTCAGCACTCATTTATGCTCATAACTCTGGAGAACATTGGGATTAAAGGAACTTAACTATGGAAAGTCCATAAGTGGAAAACCCTCAGCTAATATAATGTTAAACAGAGAAAAGCTGAAAGCATTTTCACTAAACACGGGAATAAGACAAGGTTGCCTGCTCTTACCAGTTTCATTCAGCATATTCCCTGAAACCTTAGCTGGAGCAATGAGACAAAAAATGGTAATCAAAGGAATAAGAACAGGAAGAGAGGAAGTCAAACTATCTCTTTTCACTGATGATATGATCCTGTATCTGGAAGATCCATAAAACTCCACCAGAAAATGGCTTGAACTTATAAACAGATTTATCATATTGGCAGGCTAAAAGATCAACACCCATAAATCAATAGCTTTCCTATTTGCTAACAATATTAGGGCAAAAGAAGAAATCAGAAAATTGGTCCCATTCACAATATCCTCCAAAAGAATAACACACCTGGGAATTAACCTAACAAGGAAGTAAAAGATCTCTACAACAAAAATTACTGAATATTGAGGAAAGAAATTGAAGACCTGAGATGATGGAAAGATATTCCATGTTCTGGGTTAGGCAGAATTAACATAATTAAAATGGTCATTCTCCCCAAACCACTATACAGATAAAATGCAGTCCCTCTTAAGATACCAATGTAAATTACAGATATAGGAAAAGCAATTCTTAAATTCATTTGGAACAAGAAACCTAGAACAGACAAGAATTTACTAAGCAAGAAAGATGAAACAGGAGGTCTTGCAATACCAGATCTAAAATTGTACTATAGAGCTGTAGTTAAAAGAAAGCATTTTACTGGTATTAAAATAGGCATGGAGACCAATGAAATAGAACAGAAGACTCTGAGACAAAACCACAAACCTTTAAACATCTGATCTTTGACAGAGGTCAAAATATAACATGGAGGAAAGGTAGTCTATTCAATAAATGGTGGTAAACAAAACAGATAGTAATTTTCAGAAAATTGAAATTAGATCCGTATCTTTCACCTTGCACAAGAATTAAATAAAAATGGATTGAGGAACTAGGAAGTAAACCAGCTACAATACAACTCCAGAAGAAAAATTAGGAGCGACACTCTAGCATATTGGAGTTGGCAATGACTTTCTCAACAAGACTCTCAAAGCAAAAGAATTAAAGTCAAGAATTAATGAGTGGGATGGCATTCAATTTAAAAGCTTTTGCTCAACAGGAAATTAGTCAAAATTGTCAAGAGAGAACCTACAGAATGGGAGGTAATTATGGCCTGTAACAAGGGACTAATAGCCAAAATTTACAAAGATCTTAAAAAAACTTAATTTCAAAAACACAAAAAATCCAATCAATAAATAGGTTAAAGCCCTGCCTGGAGCAGCCCCACCTACCTGCCAACCAGCATTCCAGTTGGAGCCTGTTTGAGTCCCACAGGAAGGCACTTAGGACACCACCAGTAGGACCCCCATCTGGAGCAGCCCTGCTGAGGACCAACCTGGGGAGGTTCTCCACCTGGAGCAGCCCTTCCTACCTGCACCCTGTGTTCCTGTTGGGTACTGTTTGAGTCCTGCCAGAAGGTAGGACTACATTTTGGAAGGTTCAGATTTGCAACCTTGAGCCTGGAACCAAAAGGTAGAGCATCACGAGGACCCAGGCAGTAACAGCATCTGGAAGAAGGTGATCATCAAAGACTTGGTGACTGATCTGACCCTTTGACTTACAAGGAAAAACCACCTGGAGAACTGCCAGTCTTCCCCTCAGAAAATGTCAGTTCAGAGATCCAAAAGAAACTCTTAAAAATGAAGAATGAAACAAGGAGAGGTTCACCTCAAACCCAAAACTCCCCCTAAAAGGATACCATGAATAGAGGTCAAGATGTAAACCTTGAAAATATTATCAATGATATGATTACCAAAAGGAACAATGACCTGAAAGAAGATATAATGAAAGGACAAAGTGAGAAAACTCAAGAGATGAAAAACTCTATTATCAAAGAAATAGACATACTCAAAAAGGAAGTAAAAGAGCTAAAATCTATAGTCAATGACATGAGAGGAACCATGGAAGAATTTAATAATAGACTAACTTCTATAGAAAAGAGAACCTTAGCTTTTGAAGAAAGAACTTCTGACAATGAGGAAAGGCTGAGCAAGCTAGAGTGCATGGATAACAAAAAAGAAAAAGAAAACTCACAGAACATGAACAGATTTTAAAATTGTCTGGGATTAAATGAGAAGAAACAATCTAAGAGTAATTAGGATACAGAAAGAAATTGAAACACAAATGAATTGGATACCAAACATTCTCAAGGAAATTGCTAAAGAAAATTTTGCCCATATAAAAATAGAGTCAGATATGCTCATCCAGGAAGCTTATAGGACACCTAATGGGCCTAATCAAATGAGAAGCTCACCAAAACACATCATATTCAAAATGTATAACAGAGAAATCAAGGAAAGAATATTTGAAGCGGCAAGGGAGAAACAACAAATCACATTCAGAGGCAAACCAATATGAATCATATCTGACTTTTCAGTTCAGACTCTGGAAATGAGATCATGGAAGGAGATCTTTCAACACCTGAATGAACACAACATATAGCCAAGAATACTAGACCTAGTAAAACTCAGCTTCAAATTAGAGCGGGAAATAAGAACTTTTTATGACAAGTGCAAAGTTGCAGCATTTGTTAACAGAAAGCCAGCATTACAAAGAATTCTCAAAGATAAACTCCAGATAGAAGAACAAGCTAATATTCCTCAAAACCCACAAACTGAGGAAATTCAAAAAAGGTGCATGCTAATAATACACAAGACAGTACAGAATATACTAATAAATCACAATGAATGTGGGGCTGGAGCAGTGGCTCAGCGGTTACGGCACTTGCCTTGTATGTGCAAGTACATGGGTTCAAACCCCAGAACCCACGTACACAACATAGATTCAGAACAACAAAAGCTATACGAAAAACTCAGTAAAAATTGATTCTCTCTATCTCTATCTCTCTCTCACTGTTCTTCTCCCTTAAAAAAAGAAAAAACACAATGAATGTGATCCACAACCACATCAAAACCCTAACACAAAATGTGAATGGTCTCAATGCACCAATCAAAAGACACAGACTGGCAGATTGGATCAAAAACCAAAATCCAGCAATATGCTGCTTACAGGAAACCCACCTTGCAGCCAGCGACACCCACCAATTTAGGTGAAAGGAAGGAAAAAAATCTTCCATGCACATGACCCAAGAAAGCAATTTGGAGTTGCAATTCTTATATCTGACAAAGTGTATTTCAAACATAAATTAATCAAAAGAAATAAAGAAGGTCACTGCATTCCAGTAAAGGGAACAATACAACAGGAAGAAATAATCATAGTAATTATATACTCTCCAAACACCAATCCTCCCAACTATGTGGATATAAAACCAAGATATAAAACCACTTGTAGACCTCAACACAATAGTACTGGGAGACTTTAACACTCTTCTATCACCAATAGATGGATCATCAAAACAAAGAAACAATAAAGAGGTCTCCAGTCATAACAACACCATAAATCAAACAGACTTAACAGACATCTACAGAATATTCTACCCCAAATTGGCAGAGTATATATTCTTCTCAGCAGCACATGGATCCTTCTCCAAAATAGATCATGTTTTAGTTCACAAAGGAAATCTCAGCAAATATAAAAAAGTAGATATTATTCAATGTATCCTATCAGACCATGATGCCATTACCCTAATTATTAATAGCAAAAACCATGGCACAAAACACACATATATGTGGAAATTGAATAACACCCTATTAAATGAAGATCCCTAACAAATAAGCTTATGCTCCAACTTAGATTTCTACAAAAGGAAGAAGAGTCTAATCCCCAAACCAGCAGAAGACAGGAAATAATTAAGATCAAAGCTGAAATCAATGAAATTGAGAACCAATATAAATAAATAAATAAAAAGAATTGACAAAACAAAGAGCTGTTTCTTCAAAAAAATAAAAAAAATAAATAAAATTGACAGACCCCTAGTTAATCTAACTAAAAGAAGGAGAGAATCAAAGTAAATCAACAAAATCACCAATGAAACAGGGGGGGGATTACCACTGACCCCCTTGAAATCAAACAGATTATCAGAACATATTTTGAAAAACTATACTCCTCTAAATCAGATAATCTAGATGAAATCGGCAAATTTCTAGACACATACAACATCGCCAAATTGACCCAGGATGACATCGAAATTCTACACAGCCCAGTAAAAAGCACTGAAATCCATATAGCAATTAAGTCTTCCAAAACAGGTCTCCGAAAGTGAAGGAAGTAAAGTCAAAAATCAGTGAATGTGATGCCATAAAGGTAAAAAGCTTTTGCACTGCCAAGGAAACAATCAAAAGAGTCAAGAGGTTTCCTACAGAAATGGAGAGTATCATGGACTATGATTCCTCAGACAAGGGTCTCATATCCAGAATCTATAAAATCCTCAAAAATGTCAGCTACAAAAACACCAACAGCCCAATTGATAAATGGGCCAAAGGGCTAAATAGAGACTTCTCACCAGAGGACATTGATCAAGTCAAAGAATACATGAGAAAGTGCTCTAAATCATTAGTAATCAGAGAAATGCAAACGAAAACCACATTAAGATATCACCTTACACCAGTCAGAATGGCAAAGATGAAGAAAATAAACAACAATAGATGCTGGAGGGGCTATGGAGAAATAGGCACACTAACACACTGTTGGTGGAGCTGCAGACTGGTACAGCCCCTCTGGAAAGCAGTATGGAGAATCCTTAAAAAATTAGGGATGAGTCCACCATAGGACCCTGCTATTCCACTCCTGGGTATCTTTCCAGGGGACTTAGAATCAGCACATTACAGTGACACAGCAATAACAATGTTCATAGCAGCACAATTTACTATTGCTAGGCTATGGAAACAACCCCGATGTCCCTCACAGGAAGAATGGATCCAAAAACTGTGGTACATTTATACCATGGAATATTACACAGCAATTAGCAACAATGATATTGCAGCCTTCGAAGGTAAATGGATGGCTATGGAAGAGATCATGATGAGTAAAATCAGCTTAACCCAGAGATCTAAGGGTCGATTGTCTCCACTCATCTGTGGAGGTGGGGACTAGACCCTGGAGAAAGTTGGTCTAGTAACATGAGTTAAATCCAGATAAAATGTAATGCTTTACAATCTAATAGTTTTTTTAGAGTTATA
>PVKS010050855.1:0-11386 GCA_004027875.1 Aplodontia rufa
GTGATGCTGGAGTTTGAACCGGGTCCTTCTGTGTGTCAGGCAAGCGCTCAAACCGCTGAGCCACCACTCCAGCTCAGAAATTCCTTATGGATTAGTATTATTTGATATTAGTCATTTGTGGTTACATGTATAGAAAAATGTCATTTCATTGTGTATTTTTAACTTTATTTTTTCAGTACTGGGGATCAGACCCCAGGGCTACATCCCCATCCCTTTTCTATTTTATTTTGAGACAGTCTCCGTAGGTTGCAGAGGTTGCGATGCTCCTGCCTCAGCCTCCTGAGTAGCTGGATTGCAGGTGTTTTATCGACGACATCTTTCGAGGAATAGAAATTCTCAATGTTACAGATTTTTCAGCCTTTCCTTTTATGATTAGCATAATATTAGGAAATAGGAAAGATGCTTTAGTCTGTATTAGTTGGTTTTTTTTTTTTGGTGGATGAGATGATTTGTTAGAAAAGAACTAAGCTTTACTGTGAAAATTTTTGATTATCAGAGAAGTTCCTCATGATTTCAGTGATTCAGAGAAACAAGTTGGATAAAACTGTCAGTAGTGAATATGCCAAATACCTTTGAAGAAAACTTTTGCCAGGCATGGTGGTACATGCCTGTAATCCCAAGAACTTTGCAGAGGGTGGTGGCTGAGGCAGGAGGACTGCGAGTTCAACACCAGCCTCAGCAACCTAGTGAGGCCCTGAGCAGCTTAGTGAGACCCTTTCTCAAATTAAAAGACAAAAATGGGTTGGAGATGTGGCTCAGTGGTTAAGTGCCCCTGAGTTCAATCCCTGGTTTAAAGAAGAAAGAAAACTCAAAAAACTCTTGAGATCATAGGAAAGTTGAAAAGGAGGATGAAAGACTGAATCTCTCTTCCTCAGGTTATCTTGAAATTTTAAGGCCGTGAGTGTTGTGGTTTGGATCTTAAATGATCCCCAAAAGGCTCATGCGCTGATTGTGCTTTTGGGAGGTGGTGGAACTTTTAAGAGGTGGGCCTAGTGGAAGCCATTTGTTGGGGGCATGCCTGTGGAGGGGACATGGGGACCCTGGCCCATTCCTCTCTCTCTCTTTGCTTCCTGGCTCTCACGATGAGAGCAGATTTCCTCCACCACGCACTTTTCACCATGTTCTGCCTCACCATGGACTGAAACTGTGTCAGAATAAACTTTTCCTTTTTTAAATTGTTTTATCACAGGTATTTGTCACACCAATCAAAAAAGTAACATAGTGAGTTACTAAAGAATCCTATAGAATATTCCCCGAATAATGGGAAAACAATTCAACTCCCAAGACTGTGATTCCATGATCCTCTTGTATAGTTTCTCCACACAATATCCTTCAGGAAGAATCCCACAATGTTTACTCTTTTTTTTTCCCTAAGAGAGAGAGGGACAATGAGAGAGAGAGAGAGAGAATTAATTTTATTTAAGTTTTCATTGCCATGACACCTTTTTTTTTTTTAAAGAGAAAAGGACAGTGAGAGAGAGAGAGAAAGAGAGAGAATCAATTTTTATTGAGTTTTTTTTTTAACATGGCTTTCGTTGCTCCGACACTTAGTTGTGTAACACTTAGTTGTGTATGTGGATGCTGGAGTTTGAACCTGTGTACTTGCACATGCCGGACAAGCGCTGTAACCACCGAGCCTTCACTCTAGCCCGCTGTGACACTTCTTGTATACATGGTGCTGAGTTACGAACCCATGTCCTTGCACATGCCAGGCAAGTGCCATAACCAATGAACCACCACTCCAGCCCCCAGTGTTTTACTCTTTATGAGACGAATATAAAACTAATTCTTGGAAAACCCACAATTGTTAAGATGCTAGAAGAACACTAAGCATTGTGTATTGATTATGCTATTTTATCAACAGTATTTAAACTGGACTTGATTGCGCATACCTATAATTTCAGATACTTTGGAGGCTGAGGCAGGAGGATTGCAAGTTTGAGGCTAGCCTGGGAAACTTAGTAAGGACTTGTCTCAAAATAAAATTATAAAGGGTTGGGGATGACGTGCTTGCCTAGTAAGAAAGAAACCCTAGATTCAATCCCTAAGCCTGAAAAATAAAGCAAAAACAAAAACAAAACCAGGATTTAAGTTCCAGCTGATGGAATTCCAACTTATTCTTGCTTTAAATGGGTGGAAGACTTTATCAAACCAAGTGATTAGAAAATTGCTTTTGAAATATAAATACATGGGGCTGGAGCAGTGGCTCGGCGATTACAGCGCTTGCCCAGTATGTGCAAATACATGGGTTTGAACCCTAGCACCCACGTACACAACTAATTGTCGGAGCAAAGAAAACCATGTGAAAAACTCAATAAAAATTGATTCTCTCTCTCTCTGTCCGTCCTTCTCTCTTTCAAAAAATACCTTTAATAATGAAATATAAATATATGTTGTGTCACGACATGTGTACAAAAAAGGATGCAAGAAGCTCTACAAGTTCTACTGGACTAAAAGAAAGAATGTGTGTGTAGAATTGGCAACTGGACTGTAGTCAGGAAAACAGTATATTTTGTTGTTGTTGTTATAGTTGTTTTTGTTTTTGTTTTTGGTACCAGGGATTGAACCTAGGGATACTTCATCACTGAGCCACATCCCTAGTCCTTTAAAAAATTTTTTTAAAAAAATTTTGTGAAGTTGCTTAAGGGCCTCCCTAAGTTGCTGTGGCTGGCTTTGAACCTGCGATCCTCCTGCCTCAGCCTCCTGAGTTGGAGGGATTATAGGCATGTGCCACTGTGACTGGATAACAGCAGATATTTTAAACATCCGACAAATGAAGAGCAAAAGAGATAGGTCAAGGGGCTGGAAGGGTGGCTCAGCAGTTACGGTGCTTGCCTGGCATGTGTGAGGATGCACGTTCAAACCCCAGCACCACGTACATAGCTAAGTGTGAGAGCAACGAAAGCCATGTGAAAAACTCAATAAAAATTGATTCTCTCTCTCTCTCTCTCTCTCTCTCTCTCTCTCACTGTCCTTCTATCTTTAAAAAGAAAAGAAAAGAAATAGGTCAGGAGGAACCAATGCATTTAGAATAGAGAAATGGGCTAGATGTGAGAGATACAGATGGTGTTGTTTGAACTGGAGGAAAGGAATAGGAGTAATATTTCTAGAAGCCAAGAGTTGGCTTTTGGTATGTAGGCTGGGAAGGATGCCCAGAATTAAAACACATGGGAGCAAAAGTCTGCTGTGGATTTATAGATCTGAAATGATGCTTGGAGAGCCTCAGTAGGAATGTGGCCGATGTTCCTTTAGACATTCTGTCTAGTGTGCATGTAACTTTCTGCCTGGTATGTTTAGCTATCTGCATGTGCTGAATTGCTCTGGTTAGAAAGGAAGGAAGAGTATTGCTAAAGAAAGTGGAGCAAGAGGAGGTCAAAGTGTGTGGTCAAAGTAGCCTTCAAAGGCTCCTTCTTCTTACAAGAAGGAAGCGCTGAGGGACGCTTTCAGAAGTCATTAGAGAGAATGTGCCAGAAAGCCACTGAGAACTTGAAGTTAAGGTCACGTAGGCAGGTGGCACAGGGGCAGGGATGGAAGAAGAAGGAAACTCTTAGTGGAAAAGGAAGTCAGATCTGATCTCTTCCACTGCTGTGGTCTGGTGTGTGGCGTGTAGTCACTTGCAATCCATGGTGTGGCTTAAGCTGCACGGAATCAGGAAAAATGTCAGATTTTGAGACTGGTTTTGCATCACAGTTAACTGAGCACCCGCCCACTTGAGCAGAACTTCGCTAGCCTGGCTTGTGGGAACTTTGAGAGCAGATAGGGGGTTGGTGGGTGGGACTTTCTCAGTGGCCTCATCAACTCACAGCAGAAGTGAACAGCCTTGAATTGAGGAAATTGTGGCTGGACAGGCAGCTAGGCTCTTGGGCTCCCCATCACCGTCCTGCCGATTGGTGACTGCTGAGCCAGTGCCCAGCTGAGTGAGAGACAGAGGGGCCTCCGTGGGGATGCTGAGGCAAGCCATCACCCTCCTGTTTCTCCTGCCCCTCAAAGTGCACCAGAGCCAAGGTAAGGCTCGCCAGCTTGTATGGAGTGAGAGCTGGCATGGACTTGGGAACCCAGACCTTATGTGATCACTTGGAATGAACTGGGCAAGAGGAGAGGGGAAGGGGAGGTGGACACAGGTCATGCAGGCCTTTGGAAAATTCATGATTTTTACTTTGCATGAAATGAGAAGACTTTGGAAAAGTTTTGCAAAGCTGAAGAGAGATTTGTGCTTTGGGGCTCTGCACCCAATGTTCTCTTCCTGGAGTGCTGTTCTCTCTGTGGCCCTATACGTCTTCCGTCACCCTCTCATGCTTTTGCTCAAATATCATCCTCTCAATGAGACCTTCCTTGTCAATGATACTATTTCGCAACCTGTCATCTCTTGTTCCACTTAATTTTTCTCCATTTTATGTTTACTGATTTATTTTACTTTCTGTCTCTCAATCTCTTCTTCAGCCCACTCGAATGTAAGATCCTTGAGACCAGCATTTCTGTGTTTTATTTGAACTGTACCCTTAGCATCTGGAAGAGTATCTGGCACAAGCAAGACCTACAATAACTATTTATTTTCGCAATAATGCCCCTCCCCTCTGCTTCCGTTCCTTCCCTGAGTACGTTTTGAGTGGCTCTGGGGTAGGCGTTGAGAATTCAGTGGCAAGTCAGTCCATGGCCCCTTTGTTCATGGAGTCTACAGTTACCCAAAAGAATTACAGCTGTGATCAGTGGAGAGCACCAGGCCCATCTAATGGGTGCTCAAAACATGTTTATTGAGTGAAAAGTAAATTATTTACATGCATCTTTGAGGCAGACTGGAATGATTTTGGGGTCATATATGTAGGGCCACAAGGATGTTTAAATCACTGCCCACAGGAGTGTGCCTTGTCCCTAAAGTTCATTTTGGGCCTTAAATTCAGATTTTAGTTGTCCATTCTCAGGAACCTCAAGGGACAGGATGGAAGCTGTGAATCTGGAGGTGCTTTGAGTTTGAGGTGATAAATCCTGGGCAAAAATGAGCAGGAACAGTGTCTCTCCAATTAGCTCTGAGGGTCGCCAGCTATTTCTCTGGATCATGTAGAATTTTCACTTCTCAGGGAGTGCTCTCTAGTTGTGACCGCTGTTTGGGATCCAGGCAGTCTCTAGAAGGCTGGAATTATTTTCATTTCTCTCCTTCTTATTGCACCTCCTGTCAAAGCGTGAGTGGTGAAAGGAGAAAGGAGAAAGAAGAGAAAGCACAGACCCCTGGCCGCAGTGCTATCTTGAAGGGAATTCAGCTGTAGAAATCACTCTAGGGGTAACCTGGCCATTGTCTTTATAAACAAACCCTTTTAATGAATGAATGAACTATTTTATTTTTGTGATAGTGGAAATTGAACCCAGGGGTGCTCTACCATTGAGATACACTCCTAACCCTTTTTATTTATCATTTTGAGACAGGGTCTCACTAAGTTGACCAAGTTGGCCTTGATCTTGTGATTCTCCTGCCTCAGCATCCTGATTAATTGGAATTACAGGCTGTGCCACCAATCACTCCAGAAATCCTTCCTATTAGGGTGCAAGATACATACAGAAAAATGCACAAAATTAAAAATAAGCGTCTCAGTGAGTGATTGTTAAATGAACACACTCTTAGAACTCTCGTGTGTTCTTTTCCATTCATTACCCACTTTCTCTTCTACAAATCAGACTTCTAGCATCATAGGTTAGTTTTAACTGGGTGTAATTGGAATCATATGGCATGTGCTCCTGTACACCTGGCTTCTTTTGCTCAATGTCTTATGAAATTTATCTGTTACTACTTGGAACCAATAATTTTTTTGATGGCATAGTATTTTGTGAGATGACTATAACATAGCTTATTCATTCTATCGTTGATGAATATTTGGGTTGTTTCCAATTTCTGGCTGATATATAACAATGCTGTTGTGAGCCCTTTGTTCAGGCATATCTGTTGGGTGTGTTCCCCGGGTTGAATCATGGGGTATGTGCATATACCTGTAGCAGATGCTGTCAAACTGTTTTCTAAATTGATCTAAATAAGCAGTGTGTGGGAGTTTTAGGTTACTTCAGGGCCACTGTTTTATTTGTTCTGAGGGTCTGAAAAATGGGAGCTGATATTGCAGGGATGCAGAGTTTATAAGGCAAGAAGCCAAGGCCGAGGGAACCGTATCTCTGTGATTTCCCCCACATTCTGGGTGGAATCCCTATGTTGGAGTTACTTCAGGGAATTAAGTGGAGAGTCACTTTTGAATGAATGAAACAGATTCATGATGCCCTTACAATGTTCCAAGAACTATGCAAGCTTTTATGAAGAAACAGATGAAATAGATGTTGATTGTCCCTATAAGAATCTTTTATACAGAGGAAAATGGGAAAGCGTGATAGCTTCATGGGAAGACAGAAAGTGCTCAGTGTCACTGACAGGCAAGATCCGTTCAGAGAGATGTGATAGCTGAGAGGACGGAGCTTCCTTCCAGAAAGGCCACCGGGGAACCTGGAGGGTGAGTATCTAGGTGGTAGGGAAAAAGTAGAAGGTCATTCTAACCAGAGGAATTGGTGTAAACAAAATCAAGGAAATCTCAGGGTTTGAATGGGAAGTATGAAAGAAAATCCAATAGTTACCTCGGAGAAAGATAATTCTTTATTACAGATGAGATTATTCAGTTAGCCAATATACTGAGTGGGTCATGGGCTAGGCCTTTTTTTTTTAATTTAGAGAGAGAGAGAGAGAGAGAGAGAGAGAGGATCAGTATTATTCATTTTTTCATCCAGTCTTCATTTCTCTGACACTAAATTGTGTATGTGGTGCTGGGTTTGAACCTGGATCCTTGTGCATGCCAGGCTAGCTCTCCAACAGCTGAGCCACTGCTCAAGCCCTGGGCTAGGGCAATTTTGATAGGGGGAGAGAGCTGCTTTGCTTGAGAAGGGCAGTTAGTATGGTCACTATAAGCTACGTTGAGAGGAAGAGGGCTATGGAAGGTGCTTTTTGATTTTATGCATTTGGCTGGACTAGGCCTGGCCCTGCCTTTTTTCTCTTGGGATCTCACTGAGCTCTATTAGTTTCCAGCAGGGAACACCTCTGTTGCTTCCCCCAAGTCTGAGAGCACACAAACCCAAACTGAGAAAACCGCAACATCCTTGTGTTGGCTGGTGGAGACCTTCCTTTGCTACCTCTTTGGGGGCCTCCGGCCTCACACCTTCCTCTGATCAGCAGGGCCAGGTTGGACAAAGCTGAGCCGATTCTGGCTCTTGCCCAGCTTTGGAGGCCGCAGGGCTGCCAGTGAGGAGCTCTCCTTGACCATCTCCCATATGTGCTGCCCATTGCTTCCTGAGGCTGCATTAGAGTTCATCACCTGTCCCTTGCCCTTTCTCTGCAGTTTCTATTTCACCTCTTCCTTTCTTAACCACCGGAAAAGGCACCCCCAAGGCTGCTGTGCAGAAGCAACGGCAGTGGCTCTGGCCCTGAGACCTCTGACCACCGGAATCTGCTGTGGCCTCTCCCTTCTGCACAACCAGCTCTCCCACAGGCTCTCTTCATCTTTCGCTTCAAGCACACGAGAACCTGTCTTGAAGTCACCTTGTCCTGTGGGTACCTCTTGGTAACCAAGTGTCTCCTCACTTGCACAGGGGCTATTACATGAGTCCTGATTCTTGCCTTTCCCCTGTAATTCACCTTATATTCTGGCCTCCATCCGTTTCCAGGCCATCCACGGAAGCTCACTCCAACCATCTTCCTCCTACAATGGACTGTTGAGGGCTGCAGGAGAAAATTCAACAAGGAGGAGATAGAGTCACAGCCTCCAATCTTACCTGGACTCTCCGGGTCCTGGAATTCTCGATTCTGATCCGAAGCTTCTTCACCTGGTTTCTGATAACCTCCTACTCTAGGTACACAGGGCCACATGTCAGGGATTCCTCCAGCCCTGCTAACCATTCCTCCATGTCAGCTTATCTCATCTGTTCCTGTAAATGCCACATTTGTCTCTGCTCAGGGGAGGGGTGCTCTTGTCCTGTCCTCTGTCCACCCTTAAGTTCATTTTCCTCCCACTTGAAAAACCAAACTGATCCCAACTTCAAAGCCAGCCTCCGCAACTTAAGGAGGCCCTAAGCAACTTCGTGAGACCCTGTCTCAAACAAACAAACAAACAACAACAACAACAAAAAACCAGGGGGGTTCTGGGAACGTAGCTCAGTGGTCAAATGCCCCTGGGTTTAATCCCCAGTACAAAAACAAACCAACAAAAACCAAAAACCAAAAACAAGCAAACGATAACAACAGGAAAACCAAACCAAAATGACATCTGGTGATCTTCCTACCTCGTTTTACATTTGTACAAAAAAAAGTCTTATGTGGATGAACTAATCCAATATTACGTAAAAATGAATTATAATGGTATAATTTTAAAGCAGAACTCCTAAGGCCGTACATCATCAGGACTGTAAATCACACACTCAATTCTCTAAGGTTTTGGCAGTCTAATTAATAACTTAATCATTTGCCTGTATAGTCCATATTCAGTTTTGTGATGGTAGGGAACTACGTTTCTCTACGTAAGACTCTGTTCTAGTCTGCTGTTGGTAATATAGAAGTTTACTTTATTATTATTTATTGTAGATGTAAATGTTAAGCACCTGTTAATATTTGTGCCACCTCTTGAAAATTTATTTGTTATTTTTTTAAAGAGAGAGATTATTAATTTTATCTTATTCTTTCATCTAGTTTTTGTTTTTCTGACACTAAGCTGTATATGTGGTGCTGGGGTTCAAATCCAGGTCCTTGTGCATGCCAGGCACGCACTGTACTGCTGAGCCACTGCTCCAGCCCTACCTCTGCAAATTCATAAAGGTAAAAATAAAGTCAGCACAAGACCGAAAAATTAAATTCATGTTTCCATCACTCCACTTTCCAAACCTGCTGGAGAGAGTGTTGCTACCATCTCTACCATCCACACTGCCTCTCAGCCTGTAATATCCTCTTCCTGACTCCTTTCTCCATCCATCAGGCAGGCCTTGACTTTTTCAATGGCGACTTCTAGACACCTCTTCAGAGCAGCCATTCCTAATGCCCCCAGACAGAGGAGGGCATGCTAAACCTTCACACCATTTATCACACTTTGGGCATAACTTGAAGGTATATCTCACATTGCATCTTAGATGGCTGTTTTAGATTATAAGCACATTAAATCAAGGATTGAAACATTTGCTTTATGTCTTGAGTTGGTGCCATTAATAACCCCAGTCTTCACAATAATAGTGTTGTGGGCTGAAGAGGTGGCTCAGTGGTTAGAGAGCTTGCCTGGCATGCATGAGGACCCAGGTTCAGTCCCCAGCACCACATACACAACTAAGTGGAGGAAAAACAAAAACCAGATGAAAAATAAAAATTGATTCCCTTTCTCCCTCACTCTTTCTTAAAAAAATAAACAACCCACAAAGGAGTGATGTTAAAATTGTTTGCCTACAGGTGTGGTGTGAGCAACATAGATGGCCTTACTGATGTGCATTGGTTGAATTTCGGCCCATCTTTGAGCCAAGATGATGCACCATGTGTGCTCCCATGGTTCTGGCTGTTCAGAGCTCTTGGCTGTTTTCCTCCCATGGCTTCTGGTTGGTTCTGCTCCTCTCCTGATATGGCTTGGCTTCTATTTCTTACTTACAATCCTGTCCTGCCCTAGGAATTTTGGTTTTGTGGCAAGCACTTCTGGCTGCTATACTGGAGCCTGTAGACTTGGCTTGTCTTGTTGCTCCTGGTGTCTGTTGCTATGAAATGCTCGGGATTCGTCTGTAATCTCGGACCATGAATGCATTAGGCTGGATGGAGATTTGGATACCCCATCATTTCGCCTGGTGGCTGGCCCATGAAATGTATTTCCATTAGTGTGACTTTCAAGCCTTACTCTTAATCCTTCATATGGCTGACACTACTATTGCTAATTTACCAGTGATGGGTGCTCAGTCTCCTTCACCTTTATGGCTTGCTGGTTATATATAAGGAGCATCTTTCTGTGTACCATTCTACTAACAACTCTCCCCCACTCTAACTGCCTTAGTTAGTCTCTTATATGTAATTTGGTTACAAAAAAAGATATTTTAGGGTCTGGAAAGGTGGCTCAGCTGTACAGAGCTTGGTTAGCATGTGTGAGGACCTGGGTTCAAACCCCAGCGCCACATACACAACTAAGTGTTCGAAAACCAAAAACCAGATGGAAACATAAAGTTGATTCTCTCTCCCTCTTTATTAAAGAAAAGTTTTAAAAATACTCCAAATAAATTAAAATAATAATTAAATAAAAAAATTAAAAAGGAATTTGGTTGTTTTTATCTTTCTTTTTCCGTAGCCTACAGAGGTAGTGTCCTGTTTCTGGAAAACGAAGTCTTATGATACTTATCTATTTCTTTGCAAAAGCTGCCAATCACTGAAACCAGAAGTCCTCCCAGTCTTAATTCTTTTCTTCTTAACGTTCTGCATAAGGTAACTTCTGCTGGATCCCATGACTCCAGAGGGTCTTAAAGAGGCTGACCCACCTGGAATGATGTTCCTCTAGTCCTCTGCTGGCTGGGTCCTTCATGTCTTTCACTTCTCGGTCCACATGTCCATCTCCTTAGGAAGGTCTTCCCTCACCTGGAATCCAAAGAAATCCCCACATTTCCCCCATTTCTCTGTTATGTCACCTTTTAAAACTTTATCCATGGCACTTAGGCCTTTCTGAAAGAATCTTGCTTAATTTTTCACTTATTCGTGGTGTGTGCTCAGTTGGGCATGGAAACTCCATGTGAGCAGGGACCTTGTTTCTCTTGCTCACTCTTTTTTTTTTAATTGAGAAATTTATTTGTTGAACAATCACACAAACTTTTTTTAATTGAAAAATTTATTATTGAAGATAATATAAAATGTGTATAGATTCTGGATATCAGGTTTACCCCAAGGAGTGCCCCCCCCCCCATTACCCACCCGTATCCCTCCCTTCCCTTACCCACAATATCTCTAAATAAGTATTAGGCTGTATAACTTTACACCTTATCTGGATTTAACACATGATAATAGACCACCTTTCTCAATGGCCAGGGTCTAGATCCAGCCTCCACAGATGAGTGGAGACATTCGACCCTTGGTTCTCTGAGTTAAGCTGATTTCACTCAGCATAATTTCTTCCATAGCCATCCGTTTACCTTCAAAGGCTGCTATATCATTGTTTCTAATTGCTATGTAAAATTCCATGGTATATATGTACCACAGTTTTTGGATCCATTCATCCAGTGAGGGACATCTGGGTTGTTTCCATGATTTAGCAATAGTAAATTGAGCTGCTAGGAACATAGATATTGCTATGTCACTATAATGTGCTGATTCTAAATCCCCAGGAAAAATGCCCAGGAGTGGAATAGCAGGATCATACGGTGGGCT
>PVKS010050856.1:0-11382 GCA_004027875.1 Aplodontia rufa
GATGTCGAGCATATGCTAACCAGGATCTGTATGGGAGTTGAATGAGGAATATTCAATCATTTGAAAAACCAGTGAAAATCCTTCTTTAGCCAAAGAAAAATAGATATTGCACTAAATAGCAACCATATCTTTTGAAAATATTTTACTGTTCCAAATTTGTCCCAGGCCCAAGGCTTCCTCAGTATCCCTGGATAGACTGAGAAGTATAGAATAGCACAACACACCTCAGTATCATGAGTGAGAGTCTGGAGTGTTCATAAGATTGCACAGTACAGCCGAAGTATGAACAGTATGTTTTAAGGGATGTTTATGTCACCCAAAAAATGAAGCCACTGTCTATGGAAAACTGTACAAATGTGTATTTATAGTACCGGTAAATATATGTATATATATCACAGACACATATGCACACATATTTATCATTTTCCAAATTAGGTGTTTAGCAATGTAAATGCAGCATACGCATGTAGTCAAAATTATGAGATTAAACTTAATTTTTCCAGACTGATTTTTACTTTCCATCAAGCTTGGTTTCTTAACCAGATGTAGCACCTGCTCTGTCTCTGATAATTTTCTTCAGAATTTTTGTTACTAAAATTCCCATGAAATTAATGTTCTCACCTTAAAATAGTTTTCTAGCTCATTGGATGAGAAGAGTTTAGAGTGGAGATGAATTTTCCCAGTGGTCTCCACAGTGACTGACGCTCTGCTGGATGCGGTTCAGCTACAACATATGCTGGAATAAGGCCCCACCTCTGCCTTCCTCTAGGACGCCCTGGAAGGACGTCCAGTGAGTAAGCTCCAAGGGCTGCCTCTGATGGACCCTTTGCAAGGAGAGAAAGGCCATGCAATATCATTGACTGTTAATTTTTTTCACAGACTATTGGGCATCAAGGAAAGAAAACACAATGGGAAAACTGGAGATAAAGACATCTGGAAGAGCCATAGCCCAATTAAAAAAATCACTATTAAAAATTAAGTTCTTAATAAGTGAATGGATGCTCACTTAAAGGATATTTTTCAGAAGGGTACTTTTATTATTAAGCAAGATGCAATTCAACACATTGACTTTATATAGGTATCTTCCTCTGCTATCACAGTGAATCTGATGAATAAATATCATGAGGGCCCATACATGGACTTCAATAATATTGATTTCAATCTACTCAGTTCAAATGGACACTGGTACTTGTGAGCATGCAAGCTGCAAAGAAGTTTCACCACTCACAGCCCCTAATATTGTGCACCACCTCATGGGGTCACACTGGTATCTGGTGCCCACTGGATTGCAGTGGCCCTGCCCCAACGCTGGGAAAGTTGTGATTAAGTCCTGCAGGTGCCTTTGCTTTCCTGTCAGCCTTGTATCAGCAGAAATGTCATTGGAGGTTTTCCTGAGTGCTGGGCTCTAAGTCAGGAAGTTCTTAGTTATTACTCCATGGGACTGAGTAGCTCATTCATAGCAAAACAACCACCAAGTGCTCATGACCATGATATGATCATGTGTGCAGCTGCTGCTGTCTTCACAGAAATGAGAAAATCCACAAAGCAGGTGCTCACCCACTGTGATGCCACCCTGCTGTCCTGCCGTGTGTGGAGAAGGCTCAGAAGCACTAACCATGCACAGAGCCATTTCTCCCAGAGACAGAGCAAGTGCTCCTTGGAAACAAGGATCAGCTCTGCACTGTCTGTCATGCTGAGTGAGCATCTTGAATATTTCCGTTCTATCTACCCAGTCCTGTGGTTTTCTGATCCATAGTACTTGACTCACAACGTCATCCTGACAGCTCTTCCATTACACTGGGCAAAATGATAACCACATGCTCATTTAGATCCCATGACTGTAGGAGATGAATTGTGAACTGAAGTGTGCTATGTTGTTGGCTGGATTCATAGATCCTGGTGATTAAGGGGAAGTGGGATTTTATCTACATATCTTAGGAGAGAGAGTGGAGGATGCATCGACCTCAAGGAGCTTCTGGAATGAGGGGTTCACTGCCATTTGCATTGAACGCTGGTGGAACACCTGACCAGGCTCAGCATGGAGCTTCAGGGGATGCAGGCAGGTGAAGAGCACAGGTCCTCATAGGTGTGGTGAGGCAAAGGATCCCAACATGCACAGTGAGACAGGAGACGTGAGCTCCAGCTATAACCTCTTGGTCAGCCTGAGGGGTGGGAAGCACATTCTTTCCTTCTCACTGTGACATCATAGAGTCACCTGGATATGAGAGAAGTCATTCTGGCTGCTTACACAGAAAGGTGATCATAACCATGAATTAAGTGGAGAAAAAACAATTGAAAGTCAAGAAGAGAAGTTTCAGGCCACTTCCAACCCTAACTCCCTCACCCCAAAAGCCCTGGGTTTTCTATGATCATGAAAGACACAGAACATGTCACGTGCCAGAATGATTTGTGAAACTTCCAGCTGTTTCAGCTCCATCTTTCCCCCTTAACATCAGCAATAATACAGCACACTAGCAGAAACTGGCTCTGAGTCTTTTATCTTATGAAATCCTCCTGCACTTTCTCAGACAGATGGAAATTAGGGGAGTCACAGAATTTGAAATGCAGCCTCTTGCTCATAAGGTGTAGAGCAGGGGAGCCTCCAGGGAGAGCAGCCTTGCTGAGGGCGGCACCCATGAGTGCTGGATCTTCACTGCACACACACACGGCTCATGTCTAGTACACACATGCACACCCACAGCAACACTTACCATTAGTCCACATGACACATCCACTGCTCTCCACTCGACCTATTTCCCTCTATTCCATTCTTTTGCAAGCTGAGCAGCACTTACCCTAACATCCAGAATCCAAAATCTTTCTAAACTAAAACTTTTGATGGATTCCTATGGGTTTTGGATTTGGGGGTAGGGATTCTCAACTAATAAAGTTTATACAAAGTTTCCAAAGTTTGAAGAATACTGAAATATGAAACACTTTGGGTCCCCCACATTTCTGATAAGGGATATGCTACCTCTGTTCTCCTCACTGTCCTTCAAGTGTTTGATCAAGGTCCTCTAACTAAAGAGCCCACTATGACTTTTAATTATAATCATCAATCAACACCTTCAAATTTATAATGCTAGCATTCTGAACCATGTCTTGGAAAATAGGAGATAAAATTCAATGTTCTAAAATATTGAACAATTTATAATGCAACAAATCCCAATGTGATGGTAGAAGTTTCCTTTCTGGAAGAAATAGAATAATTATTAGAGAAATGGAAAAATGGTTAAACATAGAATAAGGAGGGCATAAAAAGGAAGGATTGAATAGGACATGTGAGGGTTTCCTGCAGTGATGTTTGGATGATGGATAGTTAGAAGAAACACACTGGTCAATTTTAGTTGGAAAAATTTCAAATTTTAAATATTTCAGTGGAGATCAAGAAAAAAAACAAAGACATTGATTTAGATCATGGTTTCAGTGTCTAAAAGTCCAAGACTGGGCAGCCCCTTCTGTTGTCCTCAGATGAGGTCCCTGTTGTCCACATAGCAACACGGTGTATAAGGGGAAAGGGAACCAGCTGCCCGCTGAAATGGCCAGGAATGGGCTGCGCTTAACATCATCAAAACCTATTCTGGTTGAAACTCACTCTCCATGGGACCAGCACTGGTCCTAACACAGGTAGAAGTTCCAGGGACCTGACCCCTCCCACTGGGCCTCATCTCCTTAAGGATCCACCACCTGTTACCATATCCACACTGTAACCAAATCTCCAGTGCATAAACAGTTATCAAAAACCATGACCAATACTTAACAATTCCCATATTGATTTTAATTCAAATTAAATGAATTTGGGATGTTTTAATATCATTATCTTTTAACAAAGAATAATATGGAGAGACAGTTGTCATTAACAGCAAGAAAACGTGTCCCTGCCCAGCTTCGTCTGAGCTTTTGCTCACTAATGTACTTTTTTATAAAAATGTCCAGGTGTTTAGACGCAGCCCTTCAGCTATGGCACCAGATCAAGTAAAATCTGGAGCCAAGCTCTGCCTCCTTCAGTAGAGCCACTGACCCTGACTATAGCAGCCAAATTACAACCACAAAGATCCATGAAAATGCATGCAATCATCTTAAACCCATGGGCTTGAGCTGGTTGATTATAAATCATTGTTTTAGAAGTGCTGATCAGAAAGGTGTTTTCATATCTACCCTGTTGCATAAATGTTTTATTAAAATGTATCATTTTATGGTCTGGAGCAGATGCTCAGCAGTTCGAGTGCTTACCTGGCATGTGCAAAGTCACAGGTTTGAACCCCAGTCTGACATACTCAACTAAGTGTCAGAGAAACAATGACCAGAAGAAAAAGAAATAAAATTGATTCACTCTTTTCTCACTCACTCCATCTCTGTGAAGGTTATCTTCCACATGCTCTCTGTCTAGAGTTGCTATTCATTTGTTCATTTGATAGTCTTTTCTGAGATATGCTGATACCCTCCCCAAACCTGAATTACTGTGCTACTGTGGTGGATGAGCTCAAAGAGACATAAGCGTGCCTAGGATGGGGTATAAAGGTAGCCCTGTTTCCCCAGCTCTAGGGAGGGAAAAGATTAGGAGAAAAAAGGAGAGGAACTGAAAAAAAAAAAACCTCCTTTAAAAATTAATCTGCAATGGCAAAGTAGCAAGGGCTACATTCAAAAGTTAAAGTGGACCACTGTTCTAGGAAGGGCAGAAGAGACCTGAGGAAGGTGAATGGGGAGACTGGGTGGGCTCTGAGGACTTTCTGCTGTGTTCTGTGCATGTGTGGGATGTGCAGCTCTTGTTCTCCATGGTGCGCATGTGATGTTTAAATCTGTGAGATAGAGGAAGATTCCAGAAGATGGAAACATCTGTGGTCAGGTGACAGCTCTGACACTAAGGGGAGGAGATAATGTAGTCGACTTCTAGAGGACCCTGTATGCTTCCAAATATCTATTTTTTATATTGAATAATTTAAAAATATGATCGAAAGTCATAAAAATATTTAGGAGGAAATAACAAAATAAAATATAAAAATTTCTCACAATATTTATGCATAATTTTGCATATCTGTCATCATGGCAGGATCCTGTGAGGGTGGTGTGATAGCCCAGACTCTTCTCTCACTGCCTGTCATCCGTGAGCCAGCATCCATTTCCTGCAGATCTAGTCAGAGAATCTTATATAGTAGTGGATATAGTTGATTGAGTTAGCACCTGCAGACACCAGGTGAGTCTCTAAGACTTCTTATCTACTGGGCTTCACCTGGACCTCTGCAATCACATACAGGTTCAGTGCTAGTGGGTCAGGGACACATTTCACACTGAAATTCAGCAGGGTGGAAGCTGAGGAGGGTGGAGTTTATTACTGCCAGCAGGTATTCAAGGTCTTCCCACAGTGATGCACCTCTGAACACAAACCTCCCTGCCTGGGGTGGCCCAGATGCCCCCATGTGCTGAGTTCTGAAGAACCCCACAGCTGAGTTTCTGAGTCCCTGGAAGAGGAAGAGTTTGAAGGACTTAGGGAAGGGGCTACTTTGCTTACACTCTTGGGACACCAGCAGTAGAATGTGGAGGCTCTGTCCTTCAAATAGCCAGCACTGAAGAAGAGAGAGCTGGTTTGTAGCTCATCCTGCTTCTCCCAAGCTTGTGTACAGGCAATGATGACAGAGACTCCTGGTCACAGCCACAGAACTGATTCTGAGGAAGTCTCTTTACAACACAAAACTCATGCATGTTTTTACAACCTCATTTTTTGATTGATTTTTATTTTCTGGTGGAGCAGATACTAGTTATCATGCAGCAAGAAAGTATTTGCTGTTTTAAGACAGTGTTTCCCTGTCCTCCCCCATTTCCTCCTCTATATTTTTCTAGCATATGTCCTTCCGCAGTACGGGGAGGCACTGCACTGAATGTTACTGTCCTCAGGAAAGTAGCTGAGAAAACTAGGCACGTTCTTGGTTTTCAAATTACTGGATACACATTAGTAAATATACTCAAAAACAAAAGCTTAGTCCCAAAAGGTTTGAACATTTTAACAACAGTATGTTGGAATCAAACAGGCACCATCTAAATTCTAACACTGAATTTTAAAAGTGCACACCAAGCCTGTGGAACTCATTGAGAATGGAAATATAAATATAAATAGAACTTCAATTAGTTGAAGACTACAGAGGAAAAATGAACAATCAAAACATTTTGAGCAGAAGGCTGTAAATGAGAACCTGAAGGGCACACAGTAGGGTCAGCTCTGCCCACCTGTGGCTCACACGCTGGGCAGGGTTTGCTGGTGGGGTGGGTGAGGATCTATGAACCTCCATGGAAGCTGAGATGAATCTCCTGGGAAGAATCACACCTGAAGGGACTGCTGCTTGGATTTCCGGGTTGTGTCCTCATGAGACTGCAAGCTCCTGGGGACATGGGACATCATGCAGGCTCCAGGTCTGTGAAGACTGTCAAGATGCTGCAGCTGCTGGAACCTGAATGAGGAGGCACAGCAGCCTCAGCAACCTGGACAGTGCAGCCTCCAACAGCAACTGTGGGAAGCTTCCAGCACAGTCCCCAGAAAGCCAGTGTCTGTGACATCATGACACGTGACATCATAATGACATGTGACATCATAATGACATGTGATCCACTGCACAATGGCTCTCAGGGAGGAAGACCTGCAGTCACAGTGCCATATTAAATGTGTTGGCAGGAACAGGAGAATCAGACCCTGGCTAGAAAGGCTGCAGCCTGCTTCATCAGAATCTCACTTGAGGAGAGCATCCTAGTAGGGTGGAGGATGTGAATTCCAGGCACAGGAGAGCTGCCAGCCAGGCCTATGGGCCATGTGGACTTCCAGGATAATTCCCAGGAGGCCACCTGTGTCTTCCCTACCTGAGAGATCTGCAGCTGCATCCAGCACAGGGAGGACACTAGAGCCAGAGGCACCAGCTGCTGTGTAGGAAAGCAGCCCAGCCCTCTGCACCCTGTGTGCTTCTTCTGAGCTGCAGCCCTGCTGGAGCCCCTGCTTGCCCTGTGTACAGCTGACTTCTCTAGTTAATGCTCCTTCCCTCCTGATACCTGCTTTCACTCCTGGATGTTCTCCAGAGGTGAGCTGTCACCCCATTAATTATTCCTAGGGTGCTAGGAGGGATGGAGACGACCCAGATCAAGAATCTTGGTTTTGTCCTCACTCTTTTTTACACAAATTGAAAAGGTTTAACCTGTGTTCTGCAACTCTTGCCCGCAGTCTACCTCAGTCTTTGCTCCTCAACTGCTGGATTATTCAAACTATAGAAAAGTACAGGATCAATTTTACTAGCAAAATACCTGGAATATTCCAGTGAAGTTTTCACATTAAAAAACGGAATGATGAAGCCTGTGTAGGAGATGAGGCAATGCACTCCTTCCAATTAGAAAAGAATGATCTCAAGAGTTTTAAAATATCTAACCCCAAAGCTAGCAGAAGACAGGAAATAATCAAGATCAGAGCTGAAATTAATAAAATTGAGAATAAAAAACATTTTAAAAATTGATGAAACAAAGAGCTGGTACTTTGAAAAAATGAACAAGGTAGATATACCCCTAGCAAATCTAACTAAAAGAAGGAAAGAAATGAAGCAAATCAAAAAAATCTCCAATGAAAAGGGAGCGTGATCACTACTGACCCCACGGAAATCCAACAAATTATAGTTTTGAAAACCTATACTCCTCCAAATTAGATAATATAGAAGAAATGGATAGATTTCTAGACACATACAACATCCCTAAATTGACACAGTATGATATTGAATTCCTAAACAAGCCAATAACAGGCACTGAAATCCATACAGCAATTAAAAAGCTACCAAAGAAGAAAACCGCAGGACCTGATGGCTTCCCCGCTGATTTTTACCACCTTTGAGGAGGAACTAACACCTATCTTTATTAAGTTATTTCAAGAAATTGAAAAGGAGGGAACTGCCCCAAACACTTTTTATGAAGCAACCATAACTCTGATACCAAACCCCAACAAGGATACATCAAAAAAAGAAAACTACAGACCAATATCCCTGATGAACCTGGACACAAAAATCCTTAATAAAGTTCTAGCAAACTGTATTACAAAACTTCTCAAAAAGATAATCCATCATGATCAAGTGGGCTTCATCCCAAGTATGCAGGGCTGGTTCAACATATGCAAAACAATTAATGTAATTCACCACTTAAACAGAATCAAGTACAAAAACCATATGATCATCTCAATGGATACAGAAAAGGCCTTTGATAAAATCCAGCACAAAAACTCGAGAGAAGATAGGGATCAAAGGAACTTTTCTGAACTATGTAAAGTCTATATATGCTAAACCTTTGGCTAGTATAATACTGAACAGAGAAAAGCTGAAAGCATTTCCAATAAACTTGGGAACAAGACAAGGTAGTCCACTTTCACCACTTTTATTCAATATTATTCTTGAGACTCTAGAAGGAGCAATAAGGCAAGAGAAAGAAATCAAAGTGATAATAATAGGAAGAGAGGAACTAAAACTCTCCCATTTTGAGGATGATATGATCCTGTATCTGGAAGATCCAAAAAACTCCACCAGTAAACTGCTTAAATTTATAAACAGATTTAGCAAAAAGGCAGGCTACAAGATCAACACCCATAAATCAATAGCTTTCCTATACACTAACAATAACAGGGATGATGAAGAAATCAGGAAATCAGTCCCATTCACAATATCCTTGAAAAGAATTAAATACTTGGGAACTAACCTAACAAGGGAAGTCAAAGATCTCTACAATGAAAATTATCGGACATGGAAGAATGAAATCTGAGATGACCTAAGAAGATGGAAAGATGTTCCATGCTCTTGGTTAGGCAGAATTAATATAATAATAAATGGCCATTCCGCCAAAAGCTCTATATACATTCAATGCAAACCCCATTAAGATACCAATATCATTCTTTACAGATAAAGAAAAAGCAATTCACAAATTCATTTGGAAGAATAAGAAACCCAGAACAGCCAAAACATTACTAAGCAAGAAAGATGAAACAGGCTGTTTTGCTAAACTATACTATAGAGCTGTTGTAACAAAGACAGCATGGTACTGGTATCAAGAGAGGATGGAAGACCAATGGAATAGAACAGAAGATCCTGAAACAAATCCACAAATCTTTAAGCATCTGATCTTTGATAAAGGGGGACAAAATTTTACATGGAGGAGAGACTGCCTGTTCAACAAATGGTGCTGGACAAACTGGACAGACACTTGCAGAAGTTGAAATTAGATCCTTATCTCTCACCGTGAATGAGAATCAAATCAAAATGGATGAAGGAGCTAGGAATTAAACCAGCTATCTTGCAACTGATGGAAGACAAACTAGGTCCAACACTTGAGCATTTGGGAGTAGGCAAAGACTTTCTCAACATGTCTCCTAAAGTGAAGGAAGTAAAGTCAAAAATCAGGGAATGGGATGTCACAAGGCTAAAAAAGCTTTTGCTCTGCAATGGAAACAATCAAAAGAGTCAAGAGGTTTCCTACAGAATGGGAGAGAATCATGGTCAGTGATTTTTTCTGACAGGGGTCTCATATCCAGAATCTACAAAATCCTCAAAAATATTAACTTCAAAAACACAAACAACCCAATCAATAAATGGGCCAAAGAGCTACATAGAAACTTCTCAACAGAGGACACTGAACAAGCCAATGAATACATGAGAAAGTGCTCTAAGTCACTAGTAATCAGAGAAATACAAATGAAAACTACTTTAAGATTTCACCTCATGCCAGTCAGATAGGCAAAAATGAAGAAACTAAACAATAACAGATCCTGGAGGGGTTGTGGGGAGATAGGTACACTAACTGTTGGTGAAACTGCAGACTGGTACAGCCCCTCTGGAAAGCAGTGTGGAGAATCCTCAGAAAACTAGGGATGAGCCCACCATATGATCCTGCTATTCCTCTCCTGTGTATTTTTCCAGGGAATTTAGAATCAGCACATTACAGTGACACAGCAATATCTATGTTCATAGCAGCTCAATTTACAATAGCTAAATTATGGAAACAACCCAGGTGTCCCTCACTGGATGAATGGATCCAAAAGCTGTGGTACATATATACCATGGAGTTCTACTCAGCAATTAGAAATAATGATATTGTAGCCTTTGAAGGTAAAGGATGGCTATGGAAGAAATTATGCTGAATAAAGTCATCCTAACTCAGAGAACCAAGGGTCAAATGTCTTCACTCATCTGTGGAAGCTGGAGCTAGACACTGGCCATTGTGAAAGGAGGTCAATTTTCATGTATTAAACCCTGAAAAGGGGTAGTGATAAACAACCTATGGTATTTGTAGAGATGTTTTGGGAAGGAGGGGGATGGGGAGGGATAAGGATGGGTAATGAGGGGGGCTCTAGGTGGTAAATCTAATTTTCAGAATACATATATTAAATTATTTAATTGGAACCATGTTTGATTGTTGAACAAATAATTTCTTAGTAAAATTATTCCTTCTAACAAAAATATAAGACAAAATTAGGCAATGAAGTTATTCAAATCAATACTGCTTGAAAAAACAAAATAATTAGTAATCAGCAGTAGACATTACAATGCAAATGAATATTCTACTGAGAGAAAGAATGGAATCCTAAATAGAAACCTGAGGGAATAGTTACCTGAGGGAAGAGCACAGACGAGAGTGAGCATGTGTGTAAAGGAGGTTCGCACTGGCTGCCAACAACCTTATATGCAAAAATCTGGTAGAGCTTGAGATGCTAAGAAGGGGAAGAAGAGGGGAATTACAGGACCTAGTATTTTCAATAAGTGGCAAAGTCTTTAGGCTTCTAGGCAGTAATAAGTCAAGGAGATGCCCAAGGATTTGCATTTTCAATAGCATGAGTATGAAGGAGTGAAAATGGATCCCACTCCTCTGTAGCTCTCTAAAAGTGGATGTGTGTCAAGATGGAGGAACAGACAGGCTCCCTATTACAGTTGAGCATTCACCTGAGGATCCAAGAAGTGCTGGAAATTAAGGTTGAGCTTTGGGAAGACTGACCCATTGGTGGCAGAAGTAGAGGTTTGCAGCTGGCACTGTTGGAAAGCAGGCTCTTCCAGATAAACAGTGTGCCTGGAGTAAGAGAAGGAATGTTAGGGTAGGTGTGGCTAATGGATCGGGACTAAGATAATTTGTCAAGGATCTACAGGATTCCAGTAGAGAACACATGACTGTATCAGGACACTGATCAGTAATGAAGCTGGCTTTGGAGCTTTGGTGAGGTAACAAATTAAATGGACTTTACATTCTATGTCTTCATTTACATACGAAGTGGATCCCATCACCCTAGCAATGAGCATCCTCTCCTGCCTGTCAGACACTAGGTGCATCTCCTCCTTCCTCCACCTCCGAACTCAGTAGCAGATGGAAATCCCATTCTTTAGCTCATAC
>PVKS010050857.1:0-11366 GCA_004027875.1 Aplodontia rufa
CCGTCTGGACCTTCAGCCCTATGTCTTGACCACCATTGTATCCCCAGCACTGAGGAGTGGAGACAAAAGAAGATGAAAAAATTGGACTCCCTGCCCTCAGTGTGATCTTTTCCTAATACTCAAACTCGGACCAGAACCTATTTGGTGGAGGATCCTGACTAATATTCACAGAGGAACTGGTCCAACCTCAGTCCAGGAGATGTGGGCTTCAAGAGTGGAGTGGGGGGCCAGAGCAGTGGCTCAGTGGTTGAGGCTCTTGCCTGGCATGTGCAAGCACCTGGGTTCAAACCCAAGCACCATGTACACAACTAAATGTCAGAGAAACTAAGGCCAGATGAAAAAACAAATAAAGTTGATTCTCTCTCTCTCTCTCTTAAAAAAGAAAAAAGAAAAAAGAGTGGAGTGGTGACTTGGTGGTAGAGCACTTGCCTGGCATGCACGAGGACCCAGGTTCAAACCTCAGCACCACATACACAGCTAAGTGGAGGAAAAATAAACCAGATGGAAAAAAAATTTTTTTAATTGGCTCTTTCTCTCACTCTCTGTCTCATAAAAAAGAGTCCTTAAGATGGCCAGTGACTCAGTTTCCTCCTCTGAAAAAATACCCAGTATAAGACTTGCCACACTTCTTGAAGTATGTTTTATAGCCCAAACTAGATATTCCATGTGGCTAGTCAAGGATGCAAAGCTGAACTTCAGCCATCAAAAGGGGTTTGACAGCTGTCATGCTAAGTGAATTAAGCCAGTCTCAAAAAGTCAAAGGTCAGGCTGGAGCAGTGGCTCATCAGTTACCGTGCTTGCCTGGCATTCACCAGTACAAGAGTTCACACCCCAGCACCACATACACAGTGAAGTGTCCGAGGAATGAAAGTCACATGAAAAACTAAATAAAAATTGCTTCTCTCTTTCTCTCTCTCACTGTCCCCTCTTTCTTTAAAAAAAAGAAAAGGAGCTAAAAGTCTCAGGTTCTCTCTGGTATGCGGAAGCTCACCTAAAATAAGGAAAAGATCAGAGGATTAGACAAAGGTAAAGGAAAGAAAGGGAAGAGGGATGGGATAGGGAAAGTTCGTGGAATGAATCAGACCTAACTTTCCTGTGTACATATGTGAATATACCAGAGTGAATCTCAGCGTCATGTACATCAACAAGATAGCTTAAAAAAAAAAAGCTATTAGTAAATAACTGAAAAATCAGTAGAGAGAAGAGAGGAGAGGGAAGGAGAAATATTGGGGACTGGATCGAACTAGTTCTACACCATGCTTTTATATTATGTCATTATATATTCCATGATGTAGTTCTAAAAGGAACCAATAAAAGTGAGAACAAAATGTGTTTGACAGGAAGACACTCACTTGGAAGGCTGGATGGAACAGGTTCGTGTTCCTGAGGTCCATTCTTGTCTTGTTTTTATCTCTGGAAGGAGTAGGAACACGTCCTTCTCATTTCAAATGGGCTTCTAATTATGCACTGGGAGTGTTGTTTTGCTGTGGCTCCTAAGGACTTGGTTTTTCTGAGGATGCTGAGACTGCAGACTCCTTGGGCTTGGTCCTCTGGACCACAAGTTGGCTCAGGCTGTCATGGAACCAGCTGCTGCTATCCAGGAGCCACCTACAATGTTCCTCCCTGCGCCCTTCAGATCACTGAGAACCTACTGGGACAGGTGACTGCTGTGGCCAGAGGTCTGGAAGTTGGTTCCAAGCAGGAAACAAGGAAGAAGCATGGGAGACTCAGCCTCACACCCTGGGTCTCTGCCTCCTTGTAGGTCGGACCGCTTGGGCTGGCAGAGGGGCCCAGAAGCAGTTTAGGAACAGACTCTGAGGCTCACCTCTGACCTCCGCTTCCTTTCTAAAAGACCCTAAATAAGTTTGTTTACCTCTTCTGATCCTCGGTTTCCTTCTTTTAAAAGATATGATTCCACTTTCCTTGTAGAACCGTTTGAGGAATTAAGTAAAATGAAGCATATGCTGAATGGTAGTCGACAATATTATCATTTTGATGCAAATTGTTCTTTTCCTTACAGACTCAGTATTCTCCCTGAGTCCATTTTCTTTTGAGACTTAATTTAAAAACATAAAAACTGCGATGAGCTATCCCTTCTCATCTATCAGATTAGCAAAAATTCGAAAGTTTGACAATACAGTTTCTGAGTGAGATTGGAGCTTCCCAAACACTGCCATTGACAAAAGGAAACTTCTCTAACCTTGGGGACCATTCAGCAAAATGACACCTGTCCTCACCCTTGAACCCAGCAAAGTCACTTCGTACAACTTATCCCAGAGATACATTGGTAAAATCGAACAAAAAGACAAAAGAGACTTTTCAATCCATTGCCATGTGTGGACCTTCTTTGGGCCCAGATTTAAACAAGACAAGGAAAGGGAAATGTGAACGTCAGTTGGGTGTTTGATAATCCTAAGGAACTGTTACTACCATTTTTAGATATGATCATGGTATTATAGCTATGTTTTTCTTAAAGGGTTCTTCCTAGGGCTGGAGCGGTGGCTCAGTGGTTACGGCGCTTACTTGGCATGCTCAAGTACACAGGTTCAAACCCCAACACCCATGTACACAACATACAAGTGTCAGAGCAACGAAAGCCATGTGAAAAACTCAATAAAAATTGATTCTCTCTGTCTCTCTGTCTCTCTCTCTCTCTCTCACTGTCCTTCTCTCTTAAAAAAAAAAGGCAGGGGGGTTCTTATCAGTTAGAGAGATTTGCTGAAATATTTATGAATGGAATACAATGTGGAGAATGTGCTTAAAAATAGTTCAGGAAGAGTGTGTGGGTGACAGTACTTGAGGGTTTATTACAGTGCCCTATTTTTGTATACGTTTGAAAGTTTCCATAATCAAATTAAGACATTACAGATAAAACTGAAATCCCTGTTCAGATCACCTTCGGCCTAGGACTCATCCTTCTCCCCAAGGGAACTGTGGCTTTCAGTTTGCTCTGAAGCCTTCCACACACTTTTCTGGACATTTAAGTATCATCTATGTGCTCACCAGGGGTGGGAGATGGTGTTTTTTTGAAGACTGACATCATCGTGACACATTTTCTTGCCTCGTGCTTTCTCTCTGGGTCTGTGTCTTGGAGCACTCCTTTGTCAGCCTACAAAGATCTTCCTGCCCTTCCATTGCTGGGCACACATCAGAAGGGTGTGCCACAGATTATCTGCTCCTTCCCACAATTTATGTCATTGCCATTTATTTTACTATAGCTGTGACAGTGACGAACGTCCTCGGATGGATCTCCCTATGCACAAGAGAATTTCTATGGCGAAGAGAGTAAGCAATGGAATTTTGCCAGGTGCGGTGGCGCACACCTGTAATCCCAGCAGCTCTGGAGGCTGAGGCAGGAGGACTGCAAGTTCAAAGCCAGCCTCAGCAACTCAGCAAGTCCTAAGCAACTTAGTGAGACCCTGAGAACCTATTCAGTGGTTAAGCATCCCTGGGTTCAATCCCTGGTACCAAAAAAAAAAAAAAAAAAAAAAAAAGAGAGAGAGAGAGAACGAGAAAGAGTAAAGAAAGATATCCTAGATATCTTCAGCTTTGTCTGCATAGATCTTGATCCTGCCTTCATTTTACCCTGACTTCTACCGATAAGGTGTCAGTCAAATGGGGCTCTCAGCAAGCGGGAGATGCTATTTTTATTATTACCAGTGTTTCTATCATTTCATGATTTCATCTCCCACCTTTGCTCTAGCCTCACCTTTGCCCTTACCTCCTGCTTTGTGATCCAGTCACCTTTGCCATCCCCTGCCCTGTGTCTTTCCTCCTAGTCCTGGGGAAAATTCCTCCCAGGGACCTGCAGTCTCAGCCCCTGCCCACCTTCCCAGTCTCATCCTGTACCACCCACTTTCCTCCTGCTTCCTGCCTCCAGCCACACTGGCCTGACTCTCTTCAGATTCCTGAGTCCTCCAAAGTTTTACACATACCATTCCTTCTGCCTAGAGTACTCCTGTCTTGTCTGTCTGCTGACCTCAAATCTCCTTTCCATTCTCAGCATGATCATTGCTCCCTCAAGGCAGCCCTCCCTGACACCTGCTCTTGGAGTGCTGGGGACCTTTCATGATATTGCATAGAGCAGTTTTTAATAATACATGGATTTCTTTATTAACCTGATTAATGACCCATTAGATTCCAAGCACCATGACGACAGAAACTGGGTGCAATTCTGCTCACTCTGGACCTGCTCCAGTGCTCAGAGCATACTAGGGTCTCAATAGATATTTGTTGAATGAATGAATGGGTGAAGGCCCTGTGGAATAAGGAATGCCCACACCCATGTGGACAACTCCATTCACTGCATATTTTTACTTGGTCCCTGCTTCACCAAAAGGTCCAGTGGTTCACAAGGGCCAAGTATTTAAGGTAGCTGCTGGCCAGGATTCTGTGCAAAGCCCTCGTGCAGATCTGAAGTTCCATCATTTTGTAAAATAGCAGCTTCCTTCTAAATCACTCAAGGGTGGAAAAGGTACCTCCTACCTGTCTCCAATCCTACCGCATCTCCCAAAGCATGCTTAGGATTGTCATCCTTCAGGTCAAGCCTTCTTGACTATTGGGATCTGGGGTTCAGGATCAGGATCCAGGATTCCCCTCGTTCTGATTGCTGCACATCTAGAAAGTATTATAATGAGAGAGAATAAATGAAGGAATGGGAGGCTGGAGTGGAGGCTCAGCAATTACAGTGCTTGCATCGCATGTGTGAGGATGCAAGTTCAAACACCAGCACTACATACACAATGGAGTGTTGGAGCAATGAAAGCCACATGAGAAACTAAATAAAATTGAATCTTTACTCCTCCCTCACTGTCCCTCTTTCTCTCTTTTAAAAAGTGAAAATGAAAGAATGATCATGAGGCACTAAATAGCAATGTCCTTCTAAGGATGGGGGTCTCAGGTAGAGTGGTCCACACGTAGGAGGACATTGCTATTTAGTGGACCACGGTTCGAATGTACTCCAAAATGCTTTTAAGAAAGAAAGAAAGAAAAAGACAAGATCCTGACCTATTTCCTCTCTGAAGCTCAGTCAACTCCAGGCTGGGTGGAAAGCCACCTCCCAGGGCTGTCTCTTCCCACAGTGCAATGGAGACAGCTCCTTGCTGTGGCACCTGCCTGTGCCAGCAGGTTGAGTCTCTAAAGGTGATCTCTCAGTTCTGCAGTTCCTTCTCTAATTCGGCTGCCAGAATGCTGAATGCCAATGTTTTTCTGGGCAAGCCCAGCAACTCTTATGGCTGGCATGTCTGTTTTCTTCCTCTTCGACAGTATTTTTTTCCCCTTTGAAGATTCCTGTTTCATAAATTTTATTGTATGATTTTTTTGTAAGTTGCTTCAAATTCAACTAACAGGGGAAAAAGAAGTGGATACATATCCTGAATAAAATTTTACATCCCGAAATCACCACTTTCTGGTTCTATGCCATGAATTTGGAGAAATCTCAAGGCTGAGACAAGTTTAGCAACATGCAGACTTTCAGAAAATTGAACCCTTCTTGAGAGAAACAGTTGACTCAGGGGCTGGAGCATAGAGAATACATGATGAACTTGGAACATCTTGTTGTTGGGAAATTGAGGAAGAGCCCAGAGATTGAGGGGGATGTGTCAAAATACAGCCAGGTGTAAAGAGACCAAATCCGAGACAATTTAAGCATTAGCATATATAATGATAGTGTAAGAGTGTAACCCAAAGAAGAAAATAAAAATGAGATGTAATGCTTTACAATCTAATACTATTTTTAGAGTTATAATGGGAAGGGGAAGGGAGGGATAAGGGAGGGTAATTGGGGGGGCACTCCTGGGGATAATTGCAATGTCCAGAATATATACACATCTTATATACATTTTATATTGTTTTGTTAAAATTTTGTAAGGTTGCTCAAAAATAAAAAAAATTAAAATAAAAAAAATAAAAAATGAATATGCCTACACTCAACTAATTCATTCATTAGTTGGGGAAGAAGCTGTCTTCTTTACTGTAAAAGAAAACTAACACATGTAAAAGAAATGATGAAGTTCAAAAGTCACCACTTGGCAATTACTGGAGTAACATTATCGATAAGAATCATCAATCAATGATTACATTGGTGGGTGGAAGTTGGAGGAATAACAGGATATTTTTGTAGTCTGAAAATCTCCCTGCAAGATACACACAAATTTACAAAGGAACTGAAGAGAAACTTCATGGTGGAAAAAACTAACAGATCAAACTTAGCCATAGTCATGGGATAATTCAATAGCACACAATCCCTGCTATGATGCTTCAAGAAAAAAGAACATCCTTTCTGAGATACAACGAGTCAAAGTCTGATTCTTGTCATGTGGAGACATCAGATAGATTCAAAGTGAGGACTTTATAAGAACTGGCTTGAGAACTGAACATGAAAAGGAAGGAATGGATTGATCCGTAGATTGCTTGGTTGATTATATCTTAATATATCTGATTTATAAAAAAAAATAACTGGCCTTCATTCCATTAAAAATATCCATGTTGTAGAAAACAAAGAAAGACTGGGAATTATTCCAAATTAAAGAAGAATTAAACAGATAAGTGAATGAAACATGACACCAGATTTTCTTTTGATATGATGAACATTATTGGAATAATGAGAGATATCAGAATAGGATTTGAGGATTAGACAATACTGTATAAATGTTGATTTCCTTATTTAGATAATTATGCTGTTATATAAGCAGATAATCTTGTTTCTCAGGAAAAATGTTAAGTATTGAACAGTCTTCTTAGACACTTTGGGTTGCTATAATAAAAGTACTATAGGCTGGGTACTTATCTTTTACAGTTCTGGAGGCTAAAATACTAAGCTCAGATCACCAGCATGGTTGGGTTCTGGTGTGGGCCCTCTTCCTAGTTTGCAGATGGTCGTCTACTTGCTTGCAACAAGTAGAAACAGAGAGAAAGCGAACTCTCTTGTGACTTTTTAAAAGGCCACTAATTCTATTCCTATTATTACCCTAAGTTCCCACCTTTGTTTTTTAAGTCCCCACCTCTTAACACCATCACCTTAGATGTTAGGATTTCAGCATATGAATTTGGAGGTACTCAAACCCTTAATGCATAGCAGCAGGAAAGGGAGATTATATCATGTTTGCAACTTAAGTTCAAGCAGCATATAGATTACAGATAGATGATGATAGATAGATGGGTAGACAGACAGGATATATGGAATCTGAGTTTAGGGTATATGGTATTATATTGTACAATTCTATCAACTTTTATGTTACTCTGAAATTATGCCAAAGTAAAAATTAAAAGAAAAAACTCAGGGCAGAATAGGGGGAGATCTGTACCCAAAGCACGTGCCCTGATAGGAGGATATCCGCCAAATCTCTACAGCCTTGAATGGAAACACGCCATCTTCCTCAGGAGCCTGAGCTGCTCTTCCACTGCACTCTCAGTAACACCAATTTAAATCACCTCCGTTATAATTTCAACCCATTTGAACGACTCTTATCACCATCAGGTTGAGCCACGGAACTGTGAAATGATAGTCTGTCCTCTCTCCTGCCACGACACACCTCTGCCTCTCCACATGGCACAGATCACAATTGTCATTTTGCATTGATTCGTGTCCCTGCCTGCCTCTTCCACTGCACCATAAACTTCAGGAAGGCAGGGGATGGTATCTTGCTTCGCTGAACATTGTACCCTCAGCACGGGACCCAGTAGAAAATGAAAATGCAGGATTCCTAGCTAAAAACTGATTGAGAATTTCAAGACAGTGATACCAGAGCGTTAAACCAAGTGCAAAGTCCTCCTGAGCACAGGACCCAGTTAAACTGCAGTCCGCTCATACTGGCCGTGGCCAGCACAGAGCCTGGTGCAGAGAAGTGGCTCCGCAAATGTGTGCCACATGAATGAATTAGTGCATTTAAATTCCTAGAACACATCCCCAGACTGCATAATAGAAAACTGAGGTCTCCTGAAGCCAAAATTCTTATATTGGTAATTGACATGGGCCTTGATGAACCAACATTGAATGGATTCTGATCTGCGGAGAGTGTCGGTTCCTACCACACAGCAGAGGCACCGTTGAGCCACCAGTGTTCTACACCTACCTCCCCACAGCCACCACCTGGACAGGCCATCCTGGACATTCTGAATCTCCATGCACGATGCACTTCTTCCCTCTCAGCTTCCAAACCTTCAGCCTCCTCTGCATCTGCTCTCAGATCCTCCTAGTAGTGCATATTCTAATCAAGGAACTTGAGCCCCTCCGGAGCCCACTATATTAACGGTCCCTGGCTGTGCTCTAACTGGATTCTGAGGCTGAGCCACCAAACCCCTTTCCACTTGTGACCTACATTGCCATCGGTTCCATGGACTGTTCATTCTGCAACTCAAGAGGGGAAACGTTACTATGACAACAGCTCTGGGAGCTGCAGGGATGCAAAGCACCTACTTAAAAAAAAAAGTTCACTTACCCATATGGCAAATGGACTTCATTAGTTGTTTCTAAATCAAATATCCAAAAAAAAAAAAACAGGTGGGTTGAAAAGTGAATGTTTTTAAAGGACTAATTCAGACTGTAGCACCAGAGTCACCCATTAAGATATGGGAGAAGGAAGACATAGCCCCGTAGTGTTTTGGATTGCTTTTAAAGATAAATATCATCGCCAATTATTAGTATGCACACTGGCTAATGTGAATCTGCTCACAGGAGAACGAAGTAGATATCTGCCAGCAAGGGCTGATTGTTTCTTCAGAAAATCTCAACATTAAGGGGTTTCTGTTACATTCTCCTTGCAGCTACCTGGGGTTTTGAGCTCTTTCCGTTCCATCACCCAGCAAATGCTCTGTGTGTGGTAGAAAGAGAAGAATGAGGGATACTCAGGTCCAAATCCCAATTTTGCTGTGACCTCAGGAAAGCGTTTTCTTCACTGAGTCCCAGTTTCTATTTGTCTTTGCCATTTCACAAGTGTTTCTTGAACACCTACTATGTGCCCAAGGGAGGATTGTCTCCCTTAGGAGTTTGTTGGCCTGAGACCAATCCTAGGTTGAAAGAAATGTAGAAATTATGATCACTTATGATTTTTGCTACCTTGCCCCAACCCATCTCCCACCCAAAGTTAGTAAGAGCCTCCTGTGACTCCCAAAGGCCCAGCCCCCAGAATTGCAGTCTGATTCGATTTGTTCATTGAGTATCTCTGTCTCCCACTTAGACTCTGAGTGACTTTCAACCCACCTGACGGCCCACCAGCTGGCACCAAATGAGACACATTATAAACCAAATTCTGCATAACTCAAGGGGCTTTACAGCCAGGTCCATGAGTGGTTTTTGCACTTTTTCTCATTTTCTTTGTGCAGTCGGTGAACTCAAATCAACTATCTTCTAGGGGCAGCTCCATAGTTCTTATACGGGTGTGCTTAAGAGGAGGGGCACTGTTCTGGTCTAGATGTAAGGTGTCCCCCAAAAGCTCATGTGTAAAATAATGCAAGAGAGTTGAGAGGTGAAATGATTAGATTATGAGAGCCTTCCCCTAATCAGGGAAGTAATCCACTGTCAGGGACCAGCTGGGTGGTGACTGTAGCTAGGTAGGGTGTAGCTGGAGGAGACAGGTCACTGGGGGAGTGCCTTTGGGATGTATATTTTGTTCCTGGTACGTGAAGCTCTATTTCCTGTCCATATGTCCTGAGCTGCTTTCCTCCTCCACGCCCTTCCACCATGTTTATCTCAGGAACAGAGCTATGGAGTCCGCCAGTCTCTGGACCAAGACCTCTGAAATCATGAGCCAGAATCAACTTTTCCTCCTCTGATTGTTCTTGTGAGGCATTTTGGTCCCAGTGATGCAAGAATTGACTAAAGCCCTGTCGCCTGGTTGGGAGCTAAAGCCCACATCTGAGTGGCACTCTTGTTTTAAGTAGAATGCAGGGGACCACAGGCCTGTGGTAGCTTGAGGCTGAACATCCACGGCAGACACCTGGTTTGGCTAGGATTATTTGTGTGAGGGGTGACTTGGGCACGGTGTGTGTGGGTGGAGATTATAAACCACTCTCCCCTCGGTCCTCTTTGAACTTCCCCAACTTCATGGCCTTCCAGCTGAGCATCTGTTATCTGATAATGCACATGCCAGAAGTGGCCTGTGACACTCCTTGTCACTTCTCTCCAAAAGGACATCTCTTTTTATTTTCTTTTTGAGCAGAAAGTCTGGTCCAGGGCATCCAAAGTCCGGGGACGTGAATCTGAAACCACGTCATTGTCACTGCTCCTTCATTCCAGAGTCTCCCTCTCCAGCTGGGCTTGGAGAGAAATGTGGAATATCGCTCTAGTAATCCCTTCCGGACATGATTATGTTCTAGTTACTGCCCACGAGGATCCACTTGGTATTTCTCATCTTACCACAATTGCATTCAAAACTTGATTAGATTCTATTGATTCTGTCATAAAAAAACAAGTCGGCCTGCTTCTCCCCTGCAGCCTTTCCCTTGCTTAATGTAACAATCCCACCTGTGCCTCGTAGGCTTAAACCTTCATCTCTTCACTCTGCTCTACTTCTTTCTTTTTCCCTTCTCAGAGCTGACATCTCTCTCCAGCCCTGTGCATGGGTTTTAGTGTTTATTGCTGTTATTTGCTGGTCTCTGTTAGGGCCAATTGCTCTCCCAGCCACCAGAGGGGAAAGGAGAAATATGTCTCCAATTCCCAGAGAGTGTCATTGGCCAAACTGTTTTTCAGTGAATTCATTTGTATTTATTGGTTGCAAGCATTATTTCATCCTATTGCGAGCACCTTCGCTTACAACAGAGGGAATGCTGACCGTGGCCTGCAGTGGCTATCAGCCTCCTGGCTGGGCCTGATTCCCACTCCACCATGTGGCAGGCTCTCTCCCTTTTCAAGACCCAGCTCAATGTCCCATATGTGAAGTCCTCTTTGGTTCCCCCAGGCAACTGAAAGCTGATGAAAAAAATAAAGGAAGAAAATCAGAATGAAGACTCAAAACAGAGCCATTAATGAGAATCATACAAAGGTGCAGCTCATAGGTCTTCATAAGACCTCACGTGGGCAGGGACCTGGGTTGACCCACTTTTCTCCAAATTTCAATAGCTTCTACATCATGTCATGATTTATTTTTTGCCATATCTGAGCATTGCTTGTGCTTTTAATGTAATTTTTCTTAATATGCACTTTCTCCATTTTCTTTACTTACATTTCTTGTTAGAGAACTCTAACCCTTATCAGGACCTCTTGCCATACTCAGAAGAAAACTAGGTCATTTTAAAAGTAAAAAACAATTAAAAAAAAAACAGGAGCTGGGCCAGAATTCTGACCACAGACACATAAGATTAAAAAAAATAATTTTAATCCAATTTAGTAGCAAAAGCTACCTCTTGTTTCTTCTCTGACTTTTTTTTTG
>PVKS010050858.1:0-11394 GCA_004027875.1 Aplodontia rufa
CCTAAAAGCAAATTCTGCTTCAGAGGGAAAAGACTATAGCTAGACAATCAATACTACAAAGTAGATCCTGAATCTCCCTACCAGAGTTTTCACTGAAGTGTTCAATGTGTGTATTTTTTAAATTAATTAATTTTAAGAATTTCTCTCTTTTGTTGACTTCAAGATGATCCATTTAATAGAAAAGAAAACCCAGTCCACTGAGTCAAGGTGTAAAAATGCTAACAGTCCAATATCAAAGCAAGAACAGAGTCTATATCATGAACTAAAATTTATCTCTATACTTATGGAGAGTTTGGTAATGTATACATGGGCAGCAAGAACACATGCAGAGAGTGAGACAAGGGTTCCAAAAAGAACCCTTTGCTCAGAGTTGCTAGAGAGATTCCTTTTCCGTTCTATGCCCCTCTCACTCTCTTCGTGTGCTATTGCTGGTCCACATACATATTACTAAACTCTCCATAAATAAATCAAAAATAAATTTTAGATTAAGATTTGGTTTGCTTTTACATTGGACTTTTAAAATTTTCAATATTGTTTTTTCTATATTACATATTTAATTATACCACAATTTATCCAAAAAGGGTTTGAAATTTCTTATCCTCATAAGTCATTTCTGCACCTCACATAATTAATCAGACCTAATACTTACCTAGTCACTGTGGGGTTTTAAACCATGAAGAACGCAGTGTCTCTGTCCTCTAGGAACTAATAATTTGGGCAGAACAAAAAGATAGAAAATAAATCAGTCTGAAGTGACAGACATTGATAACTGATATAGATCTACAGATAAAATATACTTTATGAGAACACTACGAAGAAAAGAATCATTCTACCAGTAAATCAGCTAAAATGCATGGTCATTCTACTGCTGTAACTCTAAGGGCATTTGCCAGTAGTGATTCATCTCAGTGTCCCACATCAACAACAGAATATAAATATTTATATTTATAAGGATGTATTTGAATTAAAATGTTAAATTTTTCACTTTTATTCCTTATAATAAATTTAGAAAATATATAATATGATTTTCAGGATTTCGATATACTATAATTAAATTGAGATCACATCATATTTTAGTGTAATTTTGACCTTTCAGATGTCCAAAAATGTTAATTATCCAGAATTTCTAATTTCCCTAGGGGTCTGGATAAGCTGAGTGTGACTATGAGTTCCTATTCCTTCCCTCTACATTTTAGTTATTTTGAAAATTATACTTTTAAGAATTCCCAAAAGAAATGGCACTCAATTTTGCTGTTTTCAATAGTTTTAAGTACCTCAATTCATTGTTTGGGCAAAGTTCAATGCAATTCTGATAATATTAAGAAAAATGTTAATTACATTTCATTTCTAAAGAAACAACTTAAATATCTACCAATAAGGGCTGAAGCAGTTACTCAGTAGTTAAAATGCTTGTTGGGCATGTGCAAAGACCTAGGTTTGAACCCTAGCACTATGTGCACAACGAAGTGTTGGAGAAATGGAAACCAGATGAAAAAACTAAATAAAAAATTGATTTTCTCTTTCTCTCTCTCACCTTTTCCCTCTCTCTTAAAAAAAATCTACCAATTAGAGAAGAGTTGAATAAGCTATGACATAAATATAAAATATGGTGCTTCCTTTAAAAAACACACAAGGGCCAGGTGTGGTGGCTCACCCCAGCTACTCAGGAAGCTAAGGCAGACGATTACAAGATTAAGGCCAGTCTGGGCAAAGTAAAAAATAGATAACAAATTAAATAAATAAGGCCTAGCTCAGTGACAGAATAGCCCTGTGTTCAATTCCCAGTACTGTAAGAAAAAAAATAAAAATAAAAAAATAAAATATTGCTAGAGATGTGGCTAGATGATAGAGTGCTTGTCTGGCATGTCCAAAATCCTAGTTAGATTCCCAGTGTGGCAAAAAGAGAAAAAGAAGAAAAATTTTAAATTGACAAACTACATGTAATAATGATCTTTATAACAATGAGCATCAGACAAAAAAGGATGGTGGTTCTGGTAGACACATAACATATGAGGAAGCTGTACAGCTTCAGTTCATGGAGAGAATTTCCAGGTGAGGCACATGGAACAGGAACCCAGATGGAGACCATTAATTCCCTTGAGCCAAGATAAAGGGAGTATGAAAGGTCATATCTCCATAAAGGAGACAGATGCAGAGTACTCATGAGTACTGACATAACAGTCCCATAGAAAACCCAAGGGATCAAGAACTAATAGATTAGTTAGCAAGTTATAGGACTGATATATAAGATCCACATACAAGAATCAAATACACTTATAAAGAATAGTAACAAAACATTAGAAACTGAAATTTCATAATTGAAAAATACAGCATCATACACTATCAAGTGCAACTTATTTCAGCCATGGGAGGCTTGTTCGGCATTCAAAAAAAATCAATATACAAACTGAAAAAGAAATATCACATGATCATATCAATAGATGCAGAAAATCCTTTTATAATATTTAACACTATTATTTTAAAAATTCTCAGCAAACTTGGAAGAGAGGAAACATTCTTAACTTGATAACAAACATCTACAAAAACTTACACGTAACATCACACTAGATGGCGAGAAGCTAGAAGCTTTTCCAAACATGCAGAAGTGGCAAGGTTTTCTCCTTTCACCATTGCTCTTCAACACTGTGGTGAAAGACCTGGCTGATGCAGCAAGGCAAGAAAAAGAAATAAAAGGCATATAGATTAAGCAGGAAGAAATAAAACTGTCTTTGTTCACAGGTAACATAGCTATCTGTGTAGAAACTTTGAAATAAATAATCAACACAAATTCCTGGAACTAATAAGTTATGAGAGCAAAGTTGCAGTACACAAGGTTAATAGACATTAGTAATTACTTTCCTATACACCAGCAATGAGCAGGAGAAATTTGAAATTAAAAGCAATATCATTTACATTAGCATTCAAAGAGTTAAGTACTTAGATACAAATCAGATAAAATATGTTTAAGACCTAAATGAGGAAACTTATAAAATTCTAATTAAATAAATCTGAGAAGAACTAAACAATGGAGTGATAGTTCATGCTCATGGATAAGAGCACTCAATGTTGTGAAGATTTTCCCAACTTTATATGTTCAACACAATCCCAACCAAAATACCACCAAAGTATTTTGTGTATAGCAACGAACCGACTCTGAAGTTTACATGGAGACGTAAAACACCCTGAGTAGAGACCACAATAATGAAGAACAGAAGACTGATGCTCCCTGACTTTAAGATTTACTCTAAAACTACACTTCTGGGTACTTTATGTAAATACATAAATAGATCAATGGAACATAAAATAATCTTTTCAACAGAAGGTGATGGGACCGGAAAACTATGGGTCCCAAGCAAATCTAGACACTGACCTTACACCCTTCACAAAAATTAACTCCAAGTGGATCATAGATCTAAAATGCAAAACTACAAAACTCCTAAAAGATAACGCACAAGAAAATCTAGATGACTTTGAATTTGGTGATGACATTTTTTAGTCACAAAACCAAAGGTATGATCCATGAAAGAATTAATAAACCTGACTCCGAAAATATAGAATGTATGTTCAATGAAAGTGCTTTTAAGAGAATGAGAAGCTAAGGCAAAACTTGGAGAAAATAATTGTAAATTATATGTCTATCTGATAAAAGACTGCTATCTGAAATATACCAAAAACTCTTTTTCACATTTTTGGTGCATTATATTTGTACAAGATGGTGGGATTTGTTATTCATATATGCACACAATATGACAATAGAATTTGGTCAACATTCCTCCCCTGTACTTCCCCCTCACTCACCTCTTCCCACCCCCTGGTCCCTTTCTTCTACTAATCTCCCTTTGATTTTTTTTAATTTTTCCAGTTTTTTATTGATTGCATGGGAATTATTTAGTATCTTAAAAGTGCAAAATACACTTTTTATACTCCCTTTTCCCTCCCCCTTTTTCCTCCCATTCTTCCTTCCCTTTCCCTTTCTCTTTCCTCTACTAGACTTCCTTTATATCCTCTATTAATTTATATTTGAACGGCTCTTTACGCAATCTTATCCTTTCCTCCCCTTTCCTTTATTCTACCCTAGCTATCACATATGAGAGAAAACATTTGACCTTTGAGTTTTTGAGTTTAGCTAATTTTACTTAGCATGATGAAAATATATCAAAAACTCTTAAAACTGAACAATAAGAAACCTAATTTTAAAATGTACAAAAGATCTGAACAAGGAAAGTATACAGAGGGTTATAAGCATATGATAAGATACCAACATCATATGTCCTTAGGGAATTAGAATTTAAAATAAAATATCACTATGTATCTATTAAAATGGTGAAAAACCTAAAACACTGACAACACCAAATACCAGCAAGGATGTAGAGAAACAGGAACTCTTATTCACTGCTGTTGGGAATGCAAAATTTTACAGCCACTTTGGAAGTTAGTGTAGCTGTTTCTTACAAAACCAAGTATATACCCTTATCATATAATTCAGCAATTGTGGTCCTTGGTATTTACCAAAATGAGTTGAAAACTTTTCTCCATGAAAAAAAAATGTTCATGGCTATATAAGCATTACACATAATTGCTGAAGCTTGGGAGGAACAAAGAAGTCCTTCAGTAGATGAGTCAAAGTTGTGACATATTCATACAATGGCATACTATTCAGTGATAAAATGAAATGAGCTATGAAGCCTTGAAAAGACATGGAGAGACCTTCCATGCCTGTTACTAAGTGGAAAAAGTCGATCTGAAAAGGCTACATGCTGTCTGAATCCAATTACATGACATTCTGGAAAAGAGGAAACTATGAAGGCAGTGAAAGAGTCTTGGCTGCTGGGGTAGCGGGGAGGAGGGATGACTAGGGGAAACCCAGAGGATTTTCACAGCAGTAAAACAATTCTGCATGATTCTATAATGATGGATACATATCCTTATATATTTCTCTAAAGCCACAGAATATACACCAAGAGTGAATTCTAAAGTAAACTTTGGACTCTGGGTGATAATCATGTAGTAGCATGGGTTCATCAATCGTAACAAATGTGCCACTGTGGCATGGGATGTTGACAGCGGCTGAGGCTACACATGTGGAGGGGGGCAGGGAGACTATGAGAACTCTATTCCGCTCATTTTTGCAATGAACCTAAAACTACTCCCCAAAAAATCTTTTTTTGAAATCTCGATAAACATGAAATACAGAAAGATAAATAAATTTCCCAAAACATGAGAAAGACCTGTCCACTCAAAACTATAGAACTCTGCCAGGAGCAATGAAAAGACCTAAGTGAATGGAAAGAGAAAACACAGAACACATCATGAGGCACAACGCTCACTATTATTACAATCGGCCCTCTCCCCCCAGTTGATTCATAGCTCACGACAATCATGACCAAAATCCTAGCAAACTTTTTCCTCCCATCCTTCCTTCCCCTCCACTTTTCTTTCCTCTACTCTACCAGACTTCGTTTTGCTCTTCTATTGATTTGTATTTGAATGGTTCTTTATGTAATCTTATCCTTCCCTTCCACTTTATTTTACTCTAGATTCCACATATGAGAGAAAACATTCGACCTTTGAGTTTCTAGATTGGCTAATTTCAAATTATATTCTCCACTTCCAATCATTTACCAGCAAATGCCATAATTTCATTCTTTTTAGTAGCTGAGTAGAACTCCATTGTGTGTGTGTGCATGCGTGTGTGTGTGCACACACGTGTGTGTGTTACAATATATTTTATATGTTACAATTTCTTAATCCATTCATCTAATGATAGGCATCTGGGTTGATTCCATAATTTAGCTATTACGAATTGTGTTGCTATCAACATTGATGTGGCTGTGCTTCTGCAGTACTAGGAGTGGGATACCCAGGAGTGGGATAGCTGGGTCATATGGTGGTTCCATCCCTAAATTTTTGATCAATCTCCATACTGCTTTCCAGAGTGGTTTATTGGTTGGTTGGTTTTTGGTGGGGTTTTTTGTTTGTTTGTTTGTTTTTTAGTTCTTTGTATATTCTGGATTTTAGTCCCTCTCAGAGGGGTAGCTAGACAAGATTTTCACCCATTCTGTGGGCTCTCTCTTCACAGTCTTTATCATTTCCTTTGCTGTGCAGAAACTTTTTAATTTAATGTATGGTACTTATTGATTCTTGGTTTTATTTTTTTGCCTTAAGGAAGTTGGTGCCAGCTCCTGTATGATGGCATCTTGGCCCTTAGTTTTCTTCCAGCAGTTGTAAGGTTTCTGGTCTAATTTCTAAGTCTTTGATCCCTTTTGATTTGATTTTTGTGGAGGGTGAAAGATAAGGATCTAATTTCTTTTTTCTGCATAGAGCTATCAAGTTTTTCTAACAATTTATTAAAAATGCTATCTATTCCCCAAGATATATTTTTGGCACTTTTGACAAATATCAGACATCTATAGGTTTATGGATTTGCATCTGTGTCTTCTATTCCATTGGTCTTCATATCTATTTTCTAAATTTTTATTAAGGAATTGAGTTTTTATACAATCATAAATGCATATAAAGTAACAATATGATATGCAATTGCTCCTAAACCAGAGCTATCCACTCATCTCCCACACCCCAATCTCTTTATTCTTTCCTATTTCACCCCCACAAACAATATAAATGTTTTGATAGCAAATTTTCCAGAATTAAATGATGCATAAGTATTATTTGGATTCTCGGGGGGGGGCATTAAACAGTATGCTACAGAGTTAATTGTCTCCCTAGATCCCTCCCTGTCATTCCTCCGTCTGCCCACCCCCTGCCTATCCTTTCCCCCTCCCCTACATATCTATGGTTCCCCTAGATTATGTGTTGCTATACCTTTTCATTTCTATTTTGAGACCACTACCATCCTGTTTTTGTTACTGCAGCTCTGTAGTATAATTTCAGATCAGGTATTGCGATGATATATGGCTAAAAATTTTAGAAGAACTGAAACTCTCTTACACTGTTTATGAGAACATAAAATGATACAATCATTTATTGCTTTGGAACACAAGGTGCTCATTTCCTTACAAATTAAGTCTATCTGGGGGTGGTAGCACAGGCCTTTAATTCCAGTGAATTGGGAGGCTGAGGCAGGTGGATTGGAAGTTCAAAGCCAGCCTCAGCAACTTAGTGAGGTCCTGTCTCAAAATAAAAAATTAAAAGGGCTGAAAATTGGCTGAGTGGTTAAGTCCCTGGTACAAAATTTAAAAATTAAGTCTACACATACCATCACATACCATATGATACTATCAATCTGTTTATAGGTATCTGCCCCCCTCCAAAAAAATTAAAGTGTATACCCTTACAAAAGTTTGTACAGGAACATTCATGGCGGCTTTCACTTTAATAACTAAAAACCAGAAATAACCCAAATGTCCATCAATAGGTACATATATATCCATATAGTGAAAAGGAATGAAAATGTTGATAGGCACATTTATGATATGGATAAATACCAAAATAATTATATAAATTATATAATTATTCGTATAAATTCTAGAAAATGCAAATGGATATTTTTGTTGTTGTGACTGTGGTGAGGATTTCTCAGGTGCATATTATATATATATGTCAAAATACAGCTAGACACAGGTCATATTTGTATGTCAATTACATTATAATCAAGCTATAAAAAATGATAAGTATTAAAAGCCCAAACAAAACAAAACATCATCCCGATCACACTGCCTTGGTAGGAACCACACTTAGATTGACAGCAGTTACAACCAATGCGCTAAAGCCTCCAAGCTGCAAAGCAGTGTGTGAGGTGTGGCTGTTTAGTCCTCCCAAGTGACCACTGGTCACCTATGTTGCCTTACATGATTTTCCTGACACCCCTTCATTTTAGGTGCCCCTAGATTTGATACACACCACTGTGATAGTTCTCATCATTCCACATTGCAATTATTTTCTTTGAGAACAGTTTAACAACCTTGCTCATCTTTTTCCTTCTCTAAAGATCATGCTAAGGAATTTTTAATATCTAAATCAAAGAATGCATTATTATAATCTATGTGCAGGTTTTCCTTCAAAAGTGATTACATTCTTGTTGAGGAGTTCATGATTCTTGGGAGGTGTCTTTTCCTCCCTCCTTGGCCCCCACACAATGCAAACTCTGAATCTGAAGAATAAACTAAGTCAAAATCTAAGGGGTTATATTTAAAACTTGGACTCTAGAAGATCTTTCACAGTCTCTCAGCTCATAATAATAAACTTTAACTTTTGACTCTGTTGATATCACAGTATTCAAAACACACCATGGCTTCAAAAAGCCATACTGACACTAGGTTTCTAAACAGCCCTTCTTGCTCCTTGTGTAAATGGGCCTTAAGTGGGTACCGTTCTACCTCCATGAAAACAAAGAGCAGGCAATTTTGTTAGTCAGAAAATTACTGAGCGATATGGTTAAGCTGAGTGAGCTGAAGAACGCAGCCCTGTCAAGCGGCTCAGCAGTTGGTAAGTAATGAAAATAACAAGAACTGAGGCAGAATGTCCAAAGAGAGCTGGGGAAGGGCTCCTGGCTCACAAATGGGGAGAAGTGATTTGCCTTATAATCGCAAAGTACATTTGCTGTGTTAGTGCTTTAACACTTCAATTCAGTTCAATAAATGCTTCTTCAAAAATCAGACCTTTCCTTCATAAACAGGCAAAGACAATTTTCATAAAGCAGCCATAAAGGTAATCATCCTGGCCAAGGAGAAACCATTTTCTGCAAAGACTTATTTTGTATACTTATTTTGTATGATATACTCTATTATTAATTACCAAAGTGTTTTCAGACCTTGTTTCACATATATTCACCCACAAGTCAGGAGGAAGATGAGAAAGGCACCTCCATGTCACAGAGACTTGGAGAAGCTGAGAATCATGCTCAAGGTCACATTGTAATGATTGAGCTTGAACTTGACACAGCTGATTCTGAAACCGGTACTTTCCACTGCCTTTCTCTTTATTCTTTCTGACCTTCAAGAAATGTAAGGATGCCATCTTCTCCCAATCTTGGGATGGGGGAAAATCCCTTACCTAATACCCTTCAGCCTTCTGCCCTATTTCCCTTTCTTGTCCTTTCCTGTCCAGCTTCTTAAAGGAATCCGTGCCTCCACCCTTACCACTCAATAACTGCAAAATTCAGTGACCTTTCTCAGATCTCATTGTCCCAGCATTCTTCAGTGTTTGGCCCTGTTAACCATATATTCACTTTCACTTTTTCAAAAACCCAAAACCTGCTAGATCAGCATCAAATGAAGGCTCAAGAAAACTGCATTATTCAGGGACATTCCAGTCTTTGAATAGCAAGAATAAATTACTTTCAAAGCACCTTTATGGTAGTCTTGTCTTCTTAGCAAGTACTAGAAAATTTCATATATTTTGTTTCATTCTATTTTCATGATAATCTGGGAAGGCAGTCATTCTCATCTCTGTCTTTTACCTGAGCAAAGTTAGGTTCCGTGAATGAAAAATGATACCCCATGTAATGAAGCCAATAAGTGGCTCTGATTTTCCACCACCCTGCTCTTTCCTCCATATCAGTCATTTCCCACCCACGAACTCCTTGGGGAAGGAGATGCTTCATATAAATTAATTTTTCAGGAACCTGAAGTTTACCAGCAAAACAAAAAAAAAAAAATTAAAGAAAGAGGGAGAGAGAGGGAGAGGGAGGGAGAGGGAGATAAAATGAGAGTCAATTTTATTTATTTATTTTTCATCTGGTTTTGTTTTTCTGACACTTAGTTGTATATGTGGTGCTAGAGTTCGAACCCGTGTCTTCTAGCATGCCAGGCAAGTGCTCTACCACTGAGCTACCTCTCCATCCCCAAAACAAAATTTTTAAATAAAGTGTTTTTTAAAAATTCTCTCTTATAAGCACCATTCCAAAACTGTGTTCTTATTAAAAACAATTCAATATCTTCTCCATGGCACAGTCATAGTACAAATATCTATTGACACAGTCTGAGCAATAATAAAGTTCTATGCCCACTTTTTCATGTTTTTGACTCCTCATTCAGCATAGATTCCTGCTAAGTCCTGTTTGACATTTGGCTTTTCATAATTATTTCATGCTGGCAGTGTGGAAGCACAGGAATGTAATCCCAGTGACTGAGGAGGCTGAGGCAGGAGGATCACAAGTTCAAGGCCAGCCTAGACCACTCAGCAAGACCCAGTCTCAAAATAAAAAAATATAAAAATAAAATAAAAAGGGCTGGTGATGTAGCTCAGTGGTAGGGCATGCCTGAGTTCAATCTTCAATACCATAAAAATTATTATTATCATTATTCCATACTACCTCTCTTCTACATATGTATTTCAAAATAGCAAAGGTATAGGCCTGGAGCGATGGCTCAGCAGTTATGGTGCTTGCCCAGCAAGAGCGAGTACTTGGGTTCAAACCCCAGCTCCCATGTACACAATTAAGTGTCAAAGCAGTGAAAGCTATGTGAAAAACTCAATAAAAATTGATTCTCTCTGCCTCTCTCTCTCTCTCTCTCTCACTGTCCTTCTCTCTTTAAAAAAAAAGTAGCAAAAGTATACCTGAAAAACACAAGTCACATAATTTCTATTGAGATCATCAAGAGTACTCTTTTTCTTTGGTTAGAGGCTGCTCTGAGATTTTGTCTATTTATTTATTTGTTTTTGACATATGGTGCTCTTCAGGGCACTAATTGGTATTTCACTAAAAAAGATTGCATGGGAAAATATATTTGGAAAATACTGCATGCTATCCCTTAGCCTTGCATAGTCACAAGACAATTTAACACTCTCTAATCTGCAAAAATCCCCCAATATTTCATGCTTAGACAATAGATGGAGATTTGGATACACATCCAGCTACAGATATTATGGTTTCTATCTTCCTGTATCCCCTGGAATTAAGTGCAACACTTATCATACAGTCAATAAGAGCTAGCTAAAAATTTATAGTAAATTATCATTGAATAACAGATATTTAGACAAATCATTTTTAAAAAAACAATGAAAAGAGGATAGAAAACATTTCCTGGACATCTAAATTTACCAGCTCACAGCATGTTCACTTTCCCTGTCGACATTTGCCATTATCGTAATGATGCTGTGATTATGACTACCGCAGGCCTCGATGACCTGAATAGCCACAGTAATAATGGCATGGGTAATAACACACAGTGAACTGGAATATCATCTTTCCCACAAAATAACTTTTTAGATCTTAGCTGAATGAAGTTCAGGATTTAAAAAAAAAATCTAAAAAACACAGTAAACAGGTGGCTGGAGGGAAAAGAAGAGATGAGCCAGAAAAAGAATGTGTTCTTCATCCAAGAAAGAATGTGGTACAAAGGTCAACCCTGTGTTTAGAAGACTGGGGCCTTGACGGCATCATATCAGACAGGGGAGGGAGCCTGCAGACTGAGTTTGGTTGTGTAACCAATG
>PVKS010050859.1:0-11381 GCA_004027875.1 Aplodontia rufa
ATTCCGCGCCTTTAGCTCTCCTCACTGGCCCCACATCCCAGGTCCAGCCCTGACCCCTGCGCCACCGGGAAGTGCCCTCGGGGCGTCAGCGTGGCAAGGTCTCTGCACCCTGGGTGTCCCCTAGGAAGAGGCCTGGGGTGAGCCCCCTGGCTCTGTGTTCTAGCCAGGGGCAGGGAGCAGGTGCTCTGGAGCTTTGCCTACTGTCCTTTTCCCCATCCCCACCCAGGACAGGACCGGTCTGGTCGCTGGGCTAGGGGAGGAGCAGGGGGCACCAGGTCCAGGTGTGAGTCCATCAATAGATGCCGCGTGCGGTCACGTGCGTTCTCCCGCTGTTTGCACGCGCTCACATCCGCCACCCCACCGACGCGCTGGGCGATGCCCATCCCGCTGGAGCACTGTGGGAATACCACGGGCCTACCTGTTTCGCTGCCCTCCCACATCCTGGGTGATGCAGCTCCCAGGTTTGCCCAGGCCTTTCCTGCTCTGGGCGCTGCAAGACTGGAGAACCAAGAACCAGCTTCAACTAGCCGAAGCCCAGCCCCTTGGGCCTTGTATTATCTTACTGCGTGTAGCATCCATGGGCATTCGGCTGAGAGCACGGTGCTCACGTTACCCCTCCCCCCCCTCCCTGTGCCCTACACAGCTTGATGAGCTCTGGAGCTCTGGGACTTGCTCTCTTGTCCTGGAGGGTAGCACCGCTGTCCTGGCACCCCAGAGGCCTCCATCTGTATGGCCACAGGTTGGCCTTCCATAGGTCCTCACCTTTTCCTTTGCTTCCTCGGCTGGACACTGCTCCAGGGAAGTGCTGCCTGACTCTGACCGGGGCCACATGGACAGCCTCTCTACCAGTCAGATGGCAAGCAGTTTCACAGGGGAAGGTGGTGGGGTGGGGGGTGAGGTGGCACCTCCAGGTGTTGTTGCCAGGCCCCCTTCTCTTTCCCTTCCTGGCATGCTCTTTGGTGACTTGCTTTTCCCTATCAAGCTTTACTGGTCAAGGATGCCCCGGAGCACCCAGCTTGCTCATGCTCCTTGCTGAACCACAGCCCTGATCTATTTGTCTAAGACCCCATGAATGGGCGCTCAGGCTGTTCTCAGTGTTGGGATGTTATAGACACTGCTGTCACCAATACCCTGCGTGCCTCTCTGAGCAGCCATCAGCAAGACAGGCTCCAAGGGTGTACACCAAGAAGTGGCTTGGGTTGGGACTTGGGTTGTGCCCATCACCACCATGACCAGGTGGTGCTCGTCTGTTCTCTCCCCTGAGTGGCTGAACCTGGTTCCCTCCCACCAGCAAGCAGCAGGGCAGCAAGCAGTGTGGGAGTGGCCCTGTGTGCCCCACAGCCCAAGCAGCCTTTGATCTCCTCCGGCCTTGACCGATGGCGCCCATCCCAGAGGGGAGAAATGCTACCTCGACATCATGTGCCTCGTATTTCCTTATAGGGCAGTGAGGTTGGGCATCCTCCCACAAGTTCACCGGACACTCCCGGTTCTGTGAATCTCCTCTGTCCCTCTCTTCTCCATCCCAGAGACATGTCCTCAGCCTCTTTCCAGGTGAAAGTTGCCAGCATCAAGGTCAAAGGCCTTCTCGTTTTGAACACTCGGCCATTGCCCAGAAGCAGGTCACATCGGAATCAGCCTCACAGTTGGACTTTGGCTTGCCCGTGTGATCTTGCTCTTCAAGCTTTTCCACTTCTTGTGGGGGTCAGGGGAGTGGCAAATGCTGGGCCTTATGGTTTGGATATGAGGTATTCCTGAAAACTCCTGTGTTAATGCAAGAATGTTTAGAGGTGACATGATCAGTTCATGAGAGCTGTGACCTAACCATTTGATGGGTTAATAATTCGAAAGGACCGCTGTACAGGGTGGTAACTGTAGGCAGTGGGGGGGGGTGTGACTGACGGAGGTGGGTCACTGGGGGCATGTCCTGGGGGATTATATCTTGCCCCTCTGGCTCCTCCCTCTGTCTCTCTGCTTCTTTCCGCCATGATGTTCTGCCTCCTCTGAGGCCCAGATCAATGGAGCTGGCTGTCTGTGGACTGAACTTCTGAAACCGTGACCTCAAAACAAACTTTTCCTCCTCTAAGTTGTTACTGCCAGGCGTTTTGTTCAGAGTGACGAAAAGCCCACTAACACACTGTGCAAACGAAGGAACAGGTGTCTTCTGTCACAAACCAGCTTCCTCAGCTGTGTTGAACCCTTCCCCCTTCTCTGCCTTGAGGATCAAGACTGCTTCTTATAATACAGGCCCACCATGAGAAAGTCTGTCTCCTGGACCTCAGTATTAGACTCACCATGGTTTATACCATACGCCACCCTCTTTCTTGGCTTTTGCCAAGATTTTTCTGGGGTCCCTCTCCAGAGAGAGCACTCCCCTAGAGGCCTACTCAGGTGGATGTATTATTATCAACTGTCCCAGCGGGCCTGCAGGATGACTCTCAATGTGTTTTGTCCTGTTTTCAGCCTCACCTTTTCCCACTCTCCCTCCCTGCCTCCCCACCTCTTCCCTCCCTTCCATCCCTGCTGACTCTAAGTCCAGGATTCTGGCTCTGCTAGTGGGGGGAGCTCATTCCCCTCCATCCTCACCAGGGGTTGGGCCTCATCTTTTCCTTTGTGACTTCTCTGCTCCCGTTGTCTCACCTCTCAGCAGGGTTGGCTCTCCTTGCTTCCCCAACCACTGTTCTTTCTTGGCTTCTGTGACTATCCACCCCCACCCTTCAGACTGCTCTCCCCCCTCTCTAGTGGCCTTTACTTAGCTTGTCCTTGGACCTTTCTCCTCCTCCTCCTCATTTGCTGGAGCTCAGCAAGGTGGAGGAGGGTTCCCAGGCTCAGCCCAGGGACATTCAGTGCCTCCAAAGGATCTTCTGTATCTGGATCCAACGCCTCCCCTGAGCTCCACATGTGCACATCAAAATGCGCACTTGGATGGTCCATGGGAATTTCAGAATTCAGACGTCCAAACTGGAGTGCTTTGTCCTCCTCCACCCAGCACACCTGCTCCTTCCCCAGGCTTCCCTGCTGCCCAAAGGGCTCTGCTTTCTACCTGCTTGCTCAAGCTAAGATGGCTGCCACGAAGTGAGTAGCTTTCCTCTACCTCACCTTTCCTCCAAGATTCCTTGCCCCCGCGCCTTTGTTCCTCATCCCCATATCCAACCTGCCACACGAGGGTGTCAACTGTGCTGTGTGACTGCTGCCCTTCTTCACATCCCCATGACCCCTGGATCTGTCTCCTGCTCGCCCTTCCTCCACTCTGTCCCCTCTCTGCTCTCCTCCTCCCCACCCCCACCCCCCCACCCTTTTCAACACCACTAGACCCTGCTCCTGACCTGGAGGTGTACTCCCCATGGGTCCCCATCTCCTTAGAGTGAACTCAAAGTCCACATCCTGGTCAATGGCCCTGTGCCCTCCCCTCCACCCCCACACCCGCAGCTGGTGTACTCGTGTGGTCCTCTTTCCCTGCCACTGGTCCCCAGCCTCTCTCCCTAGGTGTTTGCTGAACTGGCCCTTTGGGCTGGCCCCCAGCATGCTTGGCTCATCCCCACCTTCAGGCTTTACCTACCCTCCTTCCTCTGTGTGCCTCACCCTACCCCACCCCAAGATCTTCCCATGGTGGCAGCCTCCTCTTCTTGCTCTTGGTGTCAGTGGAAACTTTCCCTCCTCCCACAGGCTTCCTCCGCCTAGCCACACGAATCAGCAATGGACCCCAGAATCCTCTGCATTCACATTCTTATGAGCAGCACTGATTGACATGCCATCACCAGACAGATGCTGGTTTGGGTCTTTGCTTTTGGGTGTCAGGGGCTCCCTCCCCAGGTGGCAAGCTGGCACCCCACCAGAAGAGGCCTTGCCTGTGTGCTGCCTCCTAGTCCATTTGTGCTGCTGCAACCAAATATCGGAAACTGGAGACGTCACAAAGAACAGAAATTGATCTCTCACAGTTCTAGGGGCAGGGCTGTTCCGCTCTGCTTTGGTTGTTGGGGATTGAGATGGCCTTCGTAGCAAGTTCAGCCGACCACTGGCTCCCAGTGAGCTTTCAGCCAGCTAAATTACATTGGCATATTTTCTCCCCCACGCTGCCTTCCAGCCCAGGATGTGTCATCCTGTGTGCATGCCACTGGCTCTCCCAACCCAAGGGCTGGACTCACTTTCCTTTCTAAGCAGTGCCCTCCAGGAAGCACTGCTTGCAGTGTTTCCTGCCCCTGCTTGCTCTGCCCTCTGAGCCTGCTGGGGCTGCCCACTTCAGCTGTGGCATTCATGCCATGCATTTGTGGGTGGGCACCTGGTCATAGACATTTGTGCACCTGTCTGCTGCTGGGGGATGCCACGGTTCTGGTTTTCTGAGTATTATGGGGTTCAATTGGGCATCACACACACCTCCCACTGCAGATTCATACATATGTGGACATCCTAGTGCCCACTACCTCAGGATGTGACCTCGTTTGCAGATTGGGACACTACAGATGTAATTAGTTACATTTAGATGAGGTCATACTGGAGGAGGGTGGGCCCCTGGTCTAAGATGACTGATGTTCTTATGAAAAGGGGCAATATGGACACAGAGACAGACATGTACACGAGGGACGGTGTCATGTGAAGTTTGGAGTAAAGCTGCCTTGAGCCAAGGAATGCCTCTGGCCAGCCTCCTGTGGACACCATCCCTGCTTCCACCTTTATAGATATTGTTTTCTCCACAGTTTTGTGACAGTAGCTTTCTTTTCTTCTGATCCTCCCAATTTTAGTTGGTTAATGTAGGTTCAAAAGGCTAATGCAGCTGCATTGATATTTCAATTCCTGCATTAGTAGTGTCCTGTCTTTTGGAATATTTTCAGTTTGTCAACCAGCAATGGCTCAGCTGCCTTTGCAGTACTGTCACATCATATGCGTCATGGTAGAGGTGCTGGTTGCCAAGGATACAAAAGCATTTGGCTAGTGTTGCCTGTTTATATCTGCTGTTCTGTGTTTTCTGCTGCACTCTGAAGGACAGACCCTTCCTCTTTTTCCTTATTGGTGGCTTTGTGTAAGGCCTTTTCTCCATAGTTCCAGTTAACTACACAAGAAAACAACCTATTATATTCCAAACCACAAGTATACAGGCCTAGGCTTTAATCAGAACCCTTGGAATGCTGCATGAAATTTTCACTGTTGAAAAAGAGGTAACAAGCATTTCTTTAGGATACTTACAACCAATAGTAATAGCTTACAGCAAGCTAGATGTCTGATTGAGTGATGAGACCTTCATTGAGACCATATGTTCTGGCTTACCTGCATTTAATGGGGCCTACTGGAAAGCATTATCCTCCCATGCTCCCTTCAGAACTAAACCTTTTTTGGATCATGTCTGAGGAAAGAAGTCAGGCAACAACATATGGCCTCCAGGCAAACTCCAGATCCTGACTCTCAGAGCTGACTATCACCAGTCTGAAGCTTTGGACAGTGGTATGGGAGTAAATAGAATATGCCTCTAGGGATTGGCTCATAGCCAGGCAAAATCCTAGTTTTCCATGGATAAATTTGGCTCAGATCTGCAAAGAGATCCTTTCCATCAAGAAGTTTCTTGACTCTTAGCTCCGATGTCCCTCCAACTTCTGAAAATGAGAGCATTTTTTGGTGTCTGTATACACCACCTCTGAAGCTACCTGTGGTGTGACACGTGTGCCCTCTCTTTCTGTTTCAACACTTCTTCCTCACTGATTTTTGCAGTCCACAGACATGAGCAGGTTATTCTCCTCCTTCACATAACTCTAGGACAGTGATTATTTCTCTGAATATCCCGGTGGCCTGCTGCACATCTGTGGTAGTTTTCCAAAGACAGTAGCATGGGTGGTACATGGGTACTGCAGGCCTTATCTGACCTTCACATGAACCAGCTCTCTTCTTTCTTCTCTATTCATTACCATAGTTCCCCCTACACTATGCAATTCCCAAATATCCACTGACCACTCTGCTTCAGGGTGAGCACACTGACTTTGCAGTTTATTAAGACTGGACTGTGTGAGAAGGAAGTGAAATGAGGTGTGGCAAAAACTCAGCCCAGCTATTGGCTTGGAGACACTTTCCAGTTGACGGCAATGGAGGGGAGAAACAAAGAGACTTGTAGCATTCTGAGTTTTGGAGTTGGGTGCTACTGAGGCACCTAGAATTTGCAGTCATTGTATAAGAGAGAAGGGGACCAGGCATAGAAAGAGCTCCTGAGGATCTCACAAAGTTCCCACTGAGTCTTTGGCTGCCTACTGAGCTCTGCATGCTCAGATTGAGACATCACAGCTGGACACAAAACACCTTCCTGAGAGCTATGAGCAGAACTACTGGAAATCACACAGCATTCAGAGACATTCAATTTTGCATCAGCCATAATGGAGAGACCACATCCAAGTCTCTGGATATTCATCACAGAACATAGAAAGGCCACACCTTAGGAGTAAGACTCAGTTAGCCCTGCAAAATCCACATTAACAAAACTTTAGAAAAAGATGACCTGAAATTAGAAGAGGGAATGTTAGGGAAGGGGAAGGTAAAGGGGAAGGGTTAGACGGAGGAAGTCCAGAGGGGTTAGGAGGAGGGAGGGTGGATATGATCAAAACATGATATATGCATGCATAGAAATGTCATAGTCAAACCCATTAATTTGTACAATTAATGCATTAATATTAATAATAATAATGAAACAAAAAACAAGCCTCAAGAGACTCAAGATAGTCTGTAGGTAAACAATTGTCTGCTGAAACATAACTCAAGGGAAATTTAAGGGAAACAACAAAACCAAGACATTCAACAACCTAACAGTTAAAATGTCTACTTATATGAAAAATTCCTAGAGAGATAAGGAGGAAAATATAATCCATAAACAAGGATAAAATGTTTCAGCACTCACATAAATGGCAAGAGCAATAGGATTAGCAGATGAAGACTTAAAGATGGCTAATGGAAATAAATTGGAACCAGTGAATATAATGAAGAAATCAATAAGGAAAAAAATGACAATTACAATGAAAAACCAAATAGAATTTCTAGAACTGAAAAATACCAAAGATAAGATATGGAGTTCTGGTAATAGTAGATCCATAGAACAAAGATTCTTCTACCAACACCCAAATACAATCAGTATCAAAAGAAAAGTCTGCTCAAATGCATAGTGACCCCACATCTCACTCAATACATAGAAATTAATTTAGATACATCCTAAGATACAAAAGCTAAAACTACAAAGGTTGTAAAAATAAAACATAGAACAATGTCTTTATAAAAGTGAACCAAGTAAATAATTTTTAGGTAGAACCCTGAAAGTGATAATTTTAAAAGAAAACAAATGATACAATGGACTACTTCATCATAATAAAACCCATCGACCTATGAATAGATGCCATGAACAATATACATAGGAAAAATAAGACTGGTAGAAATATTCCCAGTACATATACCTGACAAAGAACTTGTATTCTGAGTATTTTATCAAGTCCCACAACTCAATAGTACAAAGGATGGGGATCTCAGTTGAAATGTGAGCAAAAGACTTGAACGGGCACATCACCAAAGGAGAAAGACCGTGAATTAGCACACATACACAATGCTCAATATCATTAGCCATCACAGAAATGTTAGTCTGTGCCACTAGATACCATAATGAGTTATTCAACACAGTGCCTGAAAGTTCATAGATGACAAGACAAGATTTTTTTTGAAGGACCCTGAGAAACAGATAATACTGTAACGTGAATATAAATGGTCACAACAGGTTTGAAAATCGGTGTGAAGATTTTATAAAGTAAAATATACTCATACCCTGTGGCTCAGGCATTCCATTCATGATTATTTACCCAAGAGAAGGGAAAAATAATGTCCACAAATGGATTAGTGCAAGGGTTTCATATTGGTTTTGATCACACAACAGTTAACAGTAACATACAGTTGTAGGAATCTTGAAAGTAGGAATGTGTCAGACTGGAAATAAATGATTGCATGGTGGACCCAGCTGTAAGACTTAGCAGTTTCAGGTTAATAAAAGTCTTTTTTTAAAAAAGAGACTAACAGTGAGAGAGAGAGAGAGAGAGAGAGAGAGAATATCAATTTTATTTGTTATTTCATGTGGCCTTTGTTGCTTTGAGACTTCATTATGCACGTGGTGCTGGGGTTTGAACTCACGTATTCATGCATGCAGTGCAAGCGCCATAACTGCTGAGCCACTGCTCCAGCCCTCAATAAAAGTCTCATATCTGTTTTGTACAGAAGCAACTTGTGCCTCACTCTGCCTTTTCCCTAACTCTCTTGTTTGATTCCTCAAATACAAAACTCACCAACCAACCAACACATGTAGTCACACAAATTCACATACCCTATCACATGTTCTCTCATACACACACATACATCCATACAGTCATCCATTACCACACATTCACTCACAGCCACAAATTCAGTATATATTTGCATATTCATTATCATAATATCCACATTCCTTCATATATACATTCAAGACACAGCCGCATACACTCACTCATACTCACACTATCTCATTCTCACTCACATATTGGCATACTAACACACATTCACTAACACACATATATGTTTATATACAATCACTCACATACACTCACATACCATTACACTTGAAAACACACACTCCCACTCAAACACACACCCAACGTACACACATGCACTCACCATTTCACATGCTCAATCACGAGAATGATTTTCGAAGAGGAAAAGTTGATTTGGTGCTCACGGCTTCAGAGGTCTCAGTCCATAGACAACTGAATCCATTGTTCTGGGCCCAAGGTGAGGCAGAACATCACGATGGAAGTGTGTGGAGGAGGTAAGTGGCTCAGGGCATTGCAATCAGAAGGCAGAGTGAGAGACTCCACACCACATACAAAATATATCCCCCAAAGGCTGGCCTCCAATGACCCACCTCCTCCGCCCACACACTACCTGCCTTCAGTTACCACCAGTGAAGCCCTATCAGGGGATTAATGCACTGATTAGGTTAAGGCTCTCATTATCTAATTGTTTCACCTCTAAACCTTCTTACATGGTCACACACATGAGCTTTAGGGGGATACCTCACATCTAAACCATAACAACAAACATTTGCTGACACATACTGACACACACATTCACAAACTTATAACTTTCACACAATCACTAATAAAAATGCTCACATACATTCATACATAAGCTAATACACTCTCATATTGATACTCAAAATTTTCTCAGGTGACACACACAATTAAATCACATGCTCACACATATGGAACTGCATTCCATACACATTCACACACAGTGGTCTAGTTTTGATGCTCCAGGTCTGATTGTTGAGTCCTCACAGCACCACAAGCCATCATGGGGCCTTTCATCCCAGCTGTTCTCCCCCATCCTTTCTTTAATATCTTATCCACTTACTTCAGAAAAGTTCCCTGAGTGCTCTAGGGATCAAACCGGTCACTACCTACACCCACCAATGTCATGTTCAGCTAGGTTTCTTCTGGGTCCATAAGCCACTGACCCTGGGTTGTGATCACCTTGGCACTTAGTACACACCACAGCCTTTCTCAGGGTTGCCCTACATTCACCGCAATGTTAACCCTGCCACCATCGGCCACTATGCTTCACCCCATCCCATCCCTAATGGAAGCACAGGACTCAGCTGGAGCATCCATGAGATTTATTGAGAGAAACATTTACTGAAAACCATTGGAGAGAAGGGGATAACAACACAGAAAGGGGCTTCTCATGGCCACTAGGGGCCACAGGTCCCAGGCCTCCCTCTTCTTGGGGCTGCAGACAGGTGCCTCCTCAGTCTCCACATTGGGGCCCCCAGACACACTCTCCCTTCCTGAGGGTCCCCAATCTGCCTCCTGCCAGGAGGATAATCCTGGCAATTCCCACTTGCTTCCATGAAATCCCTACAGGGCTGACTCAGTTGGGGTTATCCTTGCCCTAGGGCTGGGACAAGAAAGTCATAGGATATAGGAAAACACAACAAGGAACACCCCATCAAGCCAAGGAAACTGAGTCACAGGTAACAACAGGGGTGGAACATCGAAGCAGAGTCCCAGGCCCTCCATCCCCAGTCCAGTTCTTCCTGCCCGAGGTGAGGTCACATCATGAACACAGGTTGAGCTTCCACCATGCCTTCGCCATCCATCCTTTGTACCTTCTCCTGGGACTGGGCTCGGGGGCCTCCGAGGAGGAGCTGCTCACATAAGAAAGCATGCGCGCGCACGCACACACACACACACACATCTCCACAAGAATGAGCCGCAGGCAGCTGGCCTAGATCTACACCGAGGAAGCAGACATTGAGCTCACGACACTGGACAGGAGCAAGCAGAGCCTTGGCTGGCACAGAAGCTCACAGCACGTGCCCGGGCCTGGAGTGGCTGGCCGCAAGGGCCGGGGCCTCCGCCCAGGGTCGACACACACCTCACGGCTTTGCACAAATATGGCTAGTGTGGGGGGTGGACATTTGCTCAAGGAGGATCACTATGGGGCCTATAGGTAAGGGTGGGCTTCCCGGGACAGGGAGCAGCCTGTCCTGGGGACAATGAATGGGGGTTGAGGTGTCGCCTGTTGGGAGAGCCAGGCAGGTGACACCCTTGAGACAACCTCTTCCCCCCAACGTCTCCCAGTCCAGTACAGGTGACAGATGTATTCGGGTACCCTCATCCAGGCTACGGCTGGTCACTCAAGGACTTCAACGCTGGCTGCCGTAGGCCTGTAGGGTTGAGGCTAGCCCTGGTGTTGGAGCTTTTAAGTTGTGATTTGCCATGCCACGCCCCAGTTCTCCCTGCTTGGTTTCTGCAGTTCTCCAGTGGTCCTACACAAACAAAACAGAACAAAACTGCCCCCCTCCAAGTCCTCCCTCATCCTCCTCCCACTCCTTTCCTCCTCCTCCTGTTTGGAACAAAAGCTGCCCTTGCACATGCACTCACTGCAAGCTGGCTCTGAGGGCACCAACCCAGTGGGTACCAATGCCCCTGCCTGGGGGATTTCTCCTCAGACTTTGGTATCCCTGCCCACACAGTCTGTCAGGCTGCAGGGGAGGAAAATGCCTCTGGGTTTGTGCTGGGTACCCAGGGCTTTTGGGTCTGGAGACCCAGCCTTTATGGGCGCAGGGACTCAAGGGTGCTGCCTTCCTGGGGCTCCCCCAGAGCAGTGTAGATGATCCTGAAGACAGGCTGGACCCTGCGGACTCCCCTCTGGGGCATTACCTGTTTCTCTTGCAGCTCTTGTTCACAGGTACTGGGTGCTTCTGGCAGAGATGGTCCTGCGGCAGGCTCCTCCATACTCCCTGTGTCCTGGTGTCCCGTGGGCATCCTTAGCTCAGAGTCCATAGTATGGACATTTTGAGGCGGCCAGATATCAGGGCAGACATGCAGGCCAGAGCTCAC
>PVKS010050860.1:0-11380 GCA_004027875.1 Aplodontia rufa
TTTTTTTTTTTTTTAACAAACAGTGCTGGGAAAATTGTATATCCATAGGTTGCTGAATAAAACTAGATCCCTATCTCTCATGCTGCACAAAAATCAACTCAAAGTGGATCAGAGACTTAGGAATTAGACCAAAAACACTGAAACTGCTAAAAACAAACATAGATTCAACACTCCAACATATTGGCACAGGCATCTGTTCTTTAACAAGACCCTGAAAGCTCAAAAAATAAAACCAATAATAACAGATATCCTCAAATTAGAAAGCATTTCCACAGCAAAGTAAATGATTAAGAGTATGAAGAGGGAATCTACAGAATGGAGAAAACTCTTTGCCATTTAATCTTCTGACAGGGGATTAATATCCAGAATATATAAAGAACACAAAGAAAACAAGTAACCCAATTAAGAAAGGGACAAAAGAATTAAGCAGACTTTTCTTAAAAGTAGAAATACAAATGCTCAACAGCCATATGAAAAAATGTTCAACATCCCTAGCAGTCAGGAAAATGCAAATAAAAAGTACACTGAAATTTCATCTCACACTAATCAGAATGGCAGTTATTAAGAGCACAAATGATTGTGAATGGCAGTTTATCCAGAACACAATAATAAATTCTGGTGAGGATACAGAGATGGGTACAGTCATATATTGTTGTTAGGACTGTAGATTCATACAACTTTTCTGGAAAGGTATATGGCAATTCCTCAAAGAGTTAGGAATGGAAGCATCATATGATCTGGCTATCCCATTCCTTAGTATTTATCTGAAAGAAAAAAAAATCATTGTACTGTAGTGATATAATCACATTAATGTTTATAGCAGTACAACTCATTATAGCCAAAATATGGAACCAACTAGGGGCCTATCAGTAGATGAATGGATTTAGAAAATATGGTGAATATACAATAGAGTTTTACTCAGCCATAAAGCACAGTGAAATTATGGCATTTGCTGATAAATGGATGGAACTGGAGACTATCATGCTAGGTGAAATAAGTCAGTCTGGGGGCTGGAACAAATTGCTGAGTGGTTATGAGCTTGCCTGGCATGTGTGAGGGCATGGGTTCTGATTCCAGCACCATGTACACAACTAAGTGTTGGAGCAATGAAAGCGACATGAAAAACTAAATAGAATTGATTCTTTCTCTCTCACTGTCCCTCTCTCTGTCAAAAAAAAAAAAAAAAAAAAAGGGGGACTGGAGCGGTGGCTTGGTGGCACTTACCCTGCATGCGTGAGTATATGGGTTCAAACCCCAGCACCCATGTACACAGCGAAGTGTCAGAGCGACGAAAGCCATGTGGAAAAACTCAATAAATATTGATTCTCTGTCTCTCCCTCTCTCTCTCACTGTCCTTCTCTCTTAAAAAAAAAAATCCGAGAAAACCAAGGATCAAAAGTAAGGGAAATAAAGAGGGGGGTGGAATCATAAAGATTTAGAGAAGATCAGTGGAGTAGAAGAAGGAGATTGAGAGGGAGGGAGAAGGGGCAGGAAAATGGAGGAAGTACAGAATGGATGTGATAAAATTATGCTATATGCATGTATAAATATACCATAGTGAATTCCACCCTAACATATATCTATAAAACACCGATTAAAATAAAGAAATATGTGAAAAGAAGATCAGTAGAACAGAGAAGGGGAATGCAGGAATGAAGAGAGGGAAGAAAGGAGGGGCACTGGGGACTGAAATACAGTAAATTAAATTCTCTCTATGTATGATTATGTCAAAATGAGCCCAGATATTATATATAATTACAATGTACCCGTAAAAGAAAAAAATATGTTGTTGGATTCTGTTAATATCGTGTTGAGGATTTTTGCATCTATGTTCATGAGTGGTCTATAGTTTCCCTTTCTGTGACATCATCATCTTGTTTAGAGTAAAGCTGACCTCACAGAATGAGTTAGAAAGTATTCCCTCTGCTTCTCACTTCCAGATGAGATTGCAGATAACTGTTATGACTTCTTCCTTAATTGTTTGGTACAGTTCACCTGTGAATGCTTCTGGACCTAATGCTTTCTTTTTATCAAAGGTTATTATTCATTCAGTTTTTTTAATAGATTAGGGCAATCAAGATTATCTTCTCCTGGATAGTTGTTGGTCTAATTCAAAGAATTAGTACACTTTATCTAAATTACCAAATTTGTAGGTATTCTCTTATTATTCTCTTTAATGTCCATGGACTCAGTAGTGATGACCAATTTTCAATTTCTAAAATCAGCAACATATATCTTCTTTCCCTTTTTCTGGAATAGCCTATGTAGTTGTTTGTTTATTGATATTACTGAAATTTTTAAAGAATAAGCTTTCAGTTTCCAAAATTTTCTCTATTGTTTTCCTTTTTCCAGTTTTATATTTTCCATTTTAATTTTTATTATTTTTTCCTCAGCCTTAGGGTAAAATTGCTCTTCTTTTTCCATTTTTTAGAGTGTAAACAGATGGTTAATTTTAGATTTACTTTTCTAATATATGTTGTAATGCATCACTACATTCCAAAACTTTTGATAAATTGTATTTTTAATTTAGAGTAAAATACTTTCAGTTTCCCTCAAGACATGTGTTATTTAAATGTGTCATGCTTGACCTCCAAATACTTGGGTTATTTTCCAACTATTTCACATTCCATTTTACCCCAAGAAAATACTTTGTATGATTTTTTTTCTTGAGGAAATTAAGCTGTGTTTTATGAATAAGAATTTAGTCTATCTTGCTGAATTTTCCATGTGAGGTTGAGAAAAATGTGTATTCTGTTGTTAGGTGGAATATTCTATTAATGTCAATTTGATCAAGTTAACTAATTGTTATCTTTAGGCCAATTATATTTTTACTGCATTTCTGCTAGTTTGTTCTATCAATTACTGAGGGCTGTTGAACTCTTCAAATATCATGGTGAACTTGCTTACTTCTTTCGACTGTGTTAAATTTTGGCTTGCATATTTTGAGGTTTTGTTATTAGGTACATACACATTTATAATTTCTGTCTTTTTGGAGACCTGACCTGTTCAACAACATGTCATGTCCATTTTTATTCTTGACAATTTTCCTTGTTATGTAGTCTTCTTTTTTTTACTGAAATTAATAGTGCTACCCTGGCTTTCTTGTGGCTAACATTAGAATATACATCTTTCTCCATTGTTTCTCTATTTCTTCATTTTTAACCCGTCTTTATATTTAAGTTTTATTTCTTGTAGACAACATATATTTGAGTATTATTTCTCTTTAATCATTTTGATAATCTCTTAATATATTCAGGTAGTCACATTGAAAATAATCTTAATATGTTTGGACCAATGCCTACCATGTCTAACGATTTTGTGTTTATGGTGTATGTTCTTTGTTTCTTACCCTCCCCACCTGTTAGCCTCCTTTTTTTTTTTTTTTTTACTATAGAGAGCAGGAGGGAGAGGAGAGAGAAAGAAAGGAAGCAGGAGAATCACATTTATTTTAGTTTTTTCATCGGCCTTTGTTTTTCTGACACTTAGTTGCGTATGTGGTGCTCGGTCCTTGCGCATTCCAGGCTAGCAGTCCAACCACTGATCCACTGCTCCACCCCCCATCCTATGGTTTTAATTGAGCATTTAATATCTTACTTTTAATATCCTCTCAACATATTAATGGTATTTATTTAAAAATATTTTTTAGTGGTAGCACTAGGGTTTTCAGTATATATTTTAAACAATCTAGGGGCTGGAGCAGTGACTCAGTGATTGGAGCTCTTGCCTGTGATGTGTGAGGACCCAGGTTCAAACCCCAGCACCACATATACAACTAAATGTCAAAGAAACATAGGCCAGATGAAAAAAAATAAAGTTGAGTTTCTCTTTCCTTTCTCTCTTTCTTAAAAAAATAAAAGCTAATCTAAATCCACCTTTAAATAACATTGCTCCACTGAACAAGTGGTGCGTTATAAGCAGAATGTCACCATCCTGTGACACTACCCTCTTTCATTTCACTTACCCATACACCATAACCACCAACTACAGTTATTCATCAAGTTGTTATCTGTTAGATTAATTAATAAAAAATAAAATATTTAATTTTCCTTTCCATGATGGGAATTTTTCTTTTTAAGTTCAAGTCATCTGTGATTACTGAACCCTCTTAGTTTCTGTTTCTCTTCTTGAAGGGTGGTATCACTGGGCATGTAATTCTACGTGCATTTCCTCTGACAGGTTGAATTTGCAGTCTTCTCTCATCTTGCTTGCGTGTTGTCTTCTTAGGAGTTAGTCCACTGTAGTTCTTGTCATTGTTCCTCTGCAGATAGGCAAGGTGATTTTTTCATTTTTTCTGTCAAGGTTTTTATCTTTGCCTTTCTTTTTTTGCAGTTTATAAATAAAGTCCCTAGGTATATGTTTTTTTCCTTTTTTTCTTTCATTTACCTTGCATGGTATTCTCTGAGTTTTCTGGATCTGTGGTTTGATGTCTGTCAATAATTTTAGAAAATTCTCAGTTATTATTACTTCAGATATTTGTTCTGATTATCTTTTTTCCTCTGGCATTTCAATTTCACCTACATTATACCTTTCAAATTCTCGAGTACTTCAGGATCGCCTGTTTCCAAGTTTTTCTTTGCATTCATTGTCTTCATTCTTTTTTCTCTTTGCTCTTTAGCTTGGCAAGTTTCTATTAATCTGTCTTTATGCTTTGATTATTTCTTTGGCCTTGTCCAGTCTATCAGTAAGATCATTAAAGACATTCTTCATGTTTTTTATTTTTAATATTTCCCTTTGAGTCTTAGTGTTTCCATCTCTCTGTTCACATTACCCATCTTGCTTGCATAGTCTGTCTTCCTCTTTAAATCCTTTGTACGTGAGGACTTCAAGATGGCGTCCACCCCACCTTCAGTGACTCCGTGAAGCTCCTGAGATTCACCTCACCCTGCAGGACAGCACCTGGATTCCCACGGTAGGACATAGCACCCAGTGTGGGGGAACATTATCCCCCACTGATATTTTAACTCCAAAGGCATAACGAGGTCCATTAATGAATATAAAGGAGAGCTTGGTGGAGCCCGCGGCACTCTGCCCCACACCCGGGGGGAGGGGAGCTACTCCCTCGGGAGGAAACAAGTGAGGGAGCAAGTTTCCTAAGCAAACACCCTAACCCGGGGGCTGCGAACTCCCTGATCTGATGGCTCTTAATTTACATAATCTTGCATAAAATGTTGGGAATTAATTGTTCACATTAGCGAATTTGCAGCTGTTTGTGGGAGCTGTGGCCGCCATTGTGATGTTTCCCTGAGGGCGGGGCGGGTTGCTCAGCAAAAAAGCGGTCTTGTGTCCTCAGACAACACGGCCAGAAAACCAGAATCTATAGCCCCAAGATTGGGCCCTTTCCCAAAGGGTCTGTGTGGTGCTGAGAGTTCCCTCTCCACCTCTGGTTGCTGCCGGTGGAGCTGGGGAAGGAGTGCGGAGCCCGGGAAGGAGCTCGGAGCCGGGGAAGGAGAGGATTCCACACAAGATCTTTAACTCAATCATTGTGGACAACAATTCTCCACCAGTGCACTCAGGTTACAAGAGCTGGTTTTAAAGTCCTTTAACATAAGTGCTCGCACCAGTGTGAGAGAGCAGGGTAGGGCCGGTCGCCAGCAGCGATAAGGGGGTTCAGTCCCCACGATCAGAAACAGAAGCTACGCGCCCCCCCCCCCAAACCAATTGGCCATCTGCCCTGGGGGCTGTATGGAACTGCCATTCACTGCTCTAGCTCGCAAAACTCTCTCTTGGTGAACTTCTGCCCTTCTTCCCCTCTTCTTGCCCAAATAGGAGGAGCCTGTGAACAGAACTTGCTCCAGCAGGGCACATCTCTCTAAAGGGGATCCTCTGCTTCAGCCTCTCCTTGATATCTGCCTCAGGAAGCTTTGAATATATGGGGCAGCATGGGCTTCCCCTTAGAATCTGAGCCCCTTGCATAGGCAAGGCTTCCTTGGCCGTGACCTCTCTAGTAGGGCGCCTCCTAGTGCTTGCAATTGAGAACCACATAAGCACTGGCACGGTCTGGACCATCTTTACGGTCTGGACCATCTTTCGCATGTTTCAGTCAACCCTACAAGCAGCTCTTGGGACTTCTGAAGATCACAAGATAAGCAGAGTGGGTCACCAGGGATCCTGAGGAAGCAAGTCTCAGGCTAGCCACTCTCCTTGGATCAATCAGAGACCCACACATCTACACTAGGATCAACTTGATTGTCTACAACTTCTGAGCCCCAGGTCCAAAAGATTTCTAGAGTGTGGATGGGCAGAAAGCAACCATCTCAGGATTACAGCCAGGGAGAGCTGAATACCCCTTTGCAACAGAAAATTTTGAGGAGATCCTCTAAGAAAAATCAGGCCACCAGACTCAACCAAACTGCTTCTCCTCTGACAAGCTCAACTCTGAGGAATCCCCATCTTGATGCAGGTTTGAATGCACCCCCGCATGGTAATACTTGCTGACCTGGGGGCAGAAAAACTCAGAACTTTACCAATTAGTTTTGTTTGTTTGTTTACCTCTTGGATTTTTGTTTTTGTTTTTTTCCTTCATTTCTTCATTTTTTTTAAAACAGGAATTTGGCTGGAATATATTATTTTAAAATATTTAACATTACTGTGGGGTTTTTTTTTCTTTTCTCCTGTCTTGCTTTATGAATAATACTGAATTTGGTGTTGGTGGATTAAATATTTATCCATGCATATGTATTGGTGATTGGCTGTTACTTTCTCTATGTTTTCTTGAACCCTATGGCTATCCATATAACATTGGGTTCCTATCAGGAAAACATTTTGTGATAATGAAATAGCCTCAGCCTCTGGTTGATGAGGATAACCATGCCCCATACTAACCTCTTCTTCTACTATACTCTGGTAATCCCTAAATATAAGCATCTTTCTCTCATTCTCACTCCAAGTCTTTACCCTACCTATACCCCATTTCTGTGTTTTCCTTAGTCCTAATAGAATAACCTACCGCCAGTCCCTTGTTCCCCAAGACTCTAAAGCAGGTGTGATTTTATACCTCCCCAATTCATCTCCTTGACTTCCTAGTCATTCCTTCTCACCAATTTCAGACAGACCCTACTATGTGAAGACACAGACATGCTTCAAAATGGGTTCTTGCTTTCTATCATAATATACAGTAAGAGTTCTCTCAAAGAAAGCTGCTGCTATTGGTGCTAATCAGCAGCTCATCTGTTTTAGTTGAAATGGACTAGTATTTGTACCTATAGCCTCTCAATTTCTCACAGAATGGTCTGGCATCTTTAGGTCTGTATTGACCAAATAGCTCCCCTTCACAACGAAGCAAAGCCATAAGAATCCCCAAATTACTTCACCAAGAGTATCAAGGTTGAAATAAAAGACAAGCTCTCTGACTCAGAAAATGAGGAAAAGGGGAAATAACTCTCCTTCTAAGTTAGCCCCACAGCTCCCCACCGAAGGATCCCATAGCAGGGGCCCTAGATAAAAACCAAAGACATTGTATCAGCATTATGATTAGTAATGCAATCAAAGAGTTAAGAGATGAAATAAGGAAAGAGATCAGAGATCAAATTCAAGCATTGAGAGACAACTTCTACAGGGAAATAAGGGAACAATTCCATGAGATGAAAGATCAGCTATACAAAGATATAGATATTCTGAAAAGAGATGTAGCCAAGCTATCAGGATTGAAAAACACGGTTAACCAATTCAAATCTTCACTGGAAGATACCAACGCCAGAGTATACTCCACTGAAAATAGAACTTCAGTGCTTGAAGAACAAGTACCAGACAATGAGGATAGGCTAAACAATGTAGAATTCAAAGAAAAAAAAACAGGTTACATTACATAATCAGAACTTCCAAGTAATATTTGGTGAGATGAGGTGCAATAATCTGAGAATCATTGGCCTGTAGGAAAACTCTGAACAGCAAACAAGAGGTATCAAAAACCTTTTAAGTGAAATCATAAGTGAGAACTTCCCTCATTTTACTATTGATCCAGAATACCACATCTAAGATGCTTATCGAACACGAAATAGAACTAATCAATTGAGAAACCACCAAGACATGTCATATACAAAATGAATAACAGAGAAATTAAAGAGAGAATTCTAAAAGCTGCTAGAGAAAAGTCCCAAATCACATTCAGAGGCAAACCAATTTGGATCACTATGGATTTTTCAGAGCAAACAATGAAGGCCAGAAGAGCTTGGAACAATATCTTTCAAGTGTTAAAAAATAAAAACTTCCACCCAAAGATATTTTACCCTGCAAAACTCAGCTTCAAATGTGATGGGGAAATTCAATACTTCAATGATAAACTCAAGTTAACAAGATACATGAACACAAATCCTACTCTACAAAATATTCTCAAAGATGTTCTACATTCAAAAGAAAATGCCAGTGATAACCTAAATCTTTAAACAAGGGTGAGTCAATATTATACACAAGATGACTTCCAAGGTGACTCAAAATTCTGTAATTGATACAAAGTCAGAGACTCAGCCTCCCATATCTCTTCTAACATTGAATGTGAATGGTCTCAATGCCCCAATTAAAAGACACAGACTGGCCCACTGGATCAAAAAACAAAGTCCAACAGTATGTTGCCTGCAAGAGACACATTTGACACTCAAAAATAGATACAGGCTGAAAGTGAAAGGATGGCAAAATGTCAACCAGGCCTGCGGCCCAAAAAAGCAAACTGGCGTGGTAATTCTAATTTCTGATAAAATCAATTTCCAACTAAAACTAGTCCGAAAGGACAAAGAGGGTCACTTTATCATACTAAAAGGGACAGTTCAACAAGAAGATATAACATTAATTAACATTTATGCCCCCAGTTGCAACCTCCTCAAATATATGGAAAAAATACTTAAGGACATTAATCCCCTCATTGATCTCAACACAATAATTCTGGGGGACTTCAACACACCATTATCAACTCTAGACAGATCATCAGAGCAAAAAATCAATAAAGACATCTCCAATCTGACCAACTCTATTAATCAATTGGGCTTAACAGACATCTACAGAATATTCCATCCTATGACAGCTGAATTTACCTTTTTCTCAGTGGCTCATGGATCCTTCTCTAAAATAGACCACATCCTAGTTCACTGGGATAATCTTAACAAATATAAAACAATGGATATGATCCCATGTATTCTGTCAGATCATAATGCTATGATCTTAGCAATCTACAAACAGGAGAAACAACAGAAACTACTCAAATACTTGGAAATTGAATAACTACCTCTTAAACAAAGGATGGGTAAAAGAGGAAATGAGAGCAGAAATTAAGAAATTCTTGGAATTGAACAAGAATGAGGAAACAACATACCGAAACCTCTGGGACAGTATGAAGGCATTCTTAAGAGGTAAATTTATAGCACTGAGTGCATACATCAAAAATCTAGAAAGAGATCAGCTAAATAGCCTTATGCTTCAACTCAAACGACAACAAAAGGAGGAACAGTCCAACCCCACATCTAACAGAAGACAGGAAATTACCAAAATCAGAACTGAAATCAATGAAATTGAGAACAAAAAAACTTTACAAACTATTAACCAAACTAAGAGTTGGTTCTTTGAAAGAGTGAACAAAATCGACAGACCCCTTGCCAATCTCACCAAAAGGAAGAACCAAAGAAAGCAAATCATCAAAATCAAAGATGAAAATGGGGATATGACCACAGACTCATCCAAGATCCAGAAGATTATCAGAACCTATTTTGAAAATTTATACTCTGCTAAGTTTGATAACCTGGAGGACATGGACAGGTTCTTGGACACACACAACATCCCCTCTTTAACACAGGACGACATTGAAAACCTACACCAGCCTTTCACAGATAGCAAAATTGAAGCAGCAATCAAAGCTCTCCCCAAAAGGAAAAGCCCAGGTCCGGATGGATATACGGCAGAATTCTACCAGGCCTTCACAGAAGAACTAACACCGATCCTCTTCAAGCTCTTCTAGGAAATTGATAGAGCGGGATCACTCTCAAACATTTTTTATGAAGCAAATATTACAATGATTCCAAAGCCCAAAAAATACATGTCAAGGAAAGAAAACTACAGATCAATTTCCCTGATGAACAATGATGCAAAAATCCTTATTAAATTTTAGCCAGTCAGATACAAAAGCACATTAAAAAGATAATACATTATGATCAAGTGGACTTCATTCCAGGAAAACAAGGCTGGTTCAATATACGCAAATCAGTAAATGTAATTCACCACATAAACAAAATTAAAAGCAAAAATCATATAATCATCTCAATTGATGCAGAGCAGGCATTTGATAAAATTCAACACCACTTTTTGCTCAAAAGTCTGGAAAAGATAGGGATCAAGGGAAGATACTTTAAGTGTGTCAGAGCCATTTACGACAGACCCATAGCCAACATTATCCTCAATAGAGAAAAACTGATAGCATTTCCACTGAATTCAGGTACGAGACAAGGCTGTCCACTTTCCCCACTCTTGTTCAATATAGTCCTTGAAACCCTTGCCAGAGCTATCAGGCAAGACAAGGAAATCAAAGGTATTCGTATAGGAAAAGAGGAAGTTACGTTATCTCTATTCGCTGATGATGTGATTCTATACCTTGAAGATCCCATATCATCATCCAGTAAACTCCTAGAGCTTATAGATGATTTCAGCAAAGTAGCTGACTACAAGATCAACTCCAGTAAGTCTCTAGCTTTCCTTTACTCCAGGAACAAATCTGCAGAAGAAGAAATCAGGAAATCTCTCCCATTCACCATCTCCTCCAAAAAAAAAAAAAAATACTTGGGCATTAACGTACAAAGAAAACTATCAAACACAAAAAACACAAAAAAAGAAGTTACAGAATACCTGAGTAGATGGAAAAAAATCCCATGCTCATGGTTAGGCAGAATCAATATAATAAATATGGCCATTTTACCCAAAGCCCTATACAATTTCAGTGCAATCCCCATCAAGATACCTATGGCATTCTTTACAGACATAGAGAAAGCAATTCTCAAGTTCTTATGGAATAACAAGAGACCTAGACTAACCAAAACATTACTCTATAGAAAGGAAGACGTAGGGGGTTTCTCAATTCCTGACTTGAAATTATACTACAGAGCCGTAGTAGCAAAAACAGCATGGTATTGGTATCAAAACAGAACCGAAGATCATTGGAACAGAACAGAAGATCCTGAGACAAACCCCCATATCTTCAACTATTTAATATTTGATAAAGGGGGCAAAAGCATAGTGTGGAAGAAAGATAGCCTGTTCAACAAATGGTGTTGGACAAATTGGACAGCCATGTGTAGACAACTGAAGCTGGATCCTTATCTTTCACCCTGCACAAAAATTAAATCAAAATGGGTCAAAGATCTGGATATTAAGCCAACAACTTTAAACTTACTAGAAAAAGAAATAG
>PVKS010050861.1:0-11380 GCA_004027875.1 Aplodontia rufa
ATTTATTGCATTATATAATTGCATGTTACTCTCTGCTCTCTGATATAGATATACCTCATACCACTCAATCATCCTCCAACTGAGGGATACATTTTGTTTCTAGTTTTCTGCTGTTAGGAACTTTTCTGCCAGAAATGTGGATTGTTTTATGCTTTTTTTTGTCTTTTTGCTTAGTTTCTTTTTCTTTCTTTCTTTCCTTCATTCTAATTATTATTATTATTATTATTTTACCGGAGATTGAACCTAGGGACACTACCATTGAGGAGCTATATCTCAAGCCCTTTTACTTTTGTTTTCAGTTTTGAGACAGGACCTTGCTAAGTTGCTGAGACTAGCCTTGAACTTGCAATCTTCCTGCCTGAGGCCCCTGAATTGCTGGGATTACAAGAGTGCACCATGGCACCCAGCTGCCTTTTTGCTTGAGGATAGATTCTTAGCAGGGAGACTGCTGGTTCCAAGAGCAAATGCCTATGAAATTTTACTCAATATCATCAAATTCTCTATCTAGAAAGTGTTGGGCCAGCCACAGGATGGTGGTGGAGAGCATGGTAAAACCAGTAAATCTCGTTAGCATAGTTCTATCGCCACACTTTCTTTGCTGTGAAGTCAGCTTCTTGATTATAAGCAATGTCTTATGGAATACTGTGACAGTGGATAAGACATTCTGCATGTTCATGGATGGTAGTTTTGGCAGAAGCATTGTGTGTGGGAATCTCAAATCCATTATTGGGAGTATTCTAGTAAGAACATACTTCAGAGCCAGGCATGGTTGTGCTTTCCTGTAATTCCTGAAACTCAGAAGACTAAGGCAGGAAGATCACAAGTTCAAGGCTAGTCTCAGCAACTTAGTAAGGACCTAAAGAACTTAGCAAAACATTGTCTCAAAATAAAAATTGAAAAGGGCTGATTAAGTGCCTCCTGAGTTCAGTTCCTGTTACTGGAAAAAAGATAAACATATTCCAGTAAGAACAAAGTGCTGACCTTTCCATGAAAAAATTGAATCAATGCAATAAATTTTCTACTATGTAGCTGCCTGTTCACCTCTGAAGAATGGTGCCATATTTGAAACTCAGGATTGGTCTCCAGTGCTATTGGATTGGTTATCCAGAAGAAGCTGTAGCAAAGTTGGCTTTGGATAGTGGAACTCCATGCTGCTGAACTGAGCATATTCTTTATACCTGCCACCATGGACCTACACTTTGTTCATGAACTCATGGAGTGATGACAGGAATAGCTAGGGGAAGATTCTGGCTGGTATCAACAGAACTGGTTATTCTATCTACTGGATTTTTCAAAAATCTCCTGTTGTACCATTTGATGAGCATTCACATTGAACAAATATTATTTTCATATTTTCCCCAATTCAGAGAGGTTTATTTTCATTTTTCTTCCCCAGATTTTCTTATGACCAATTTCCAAACATGTTCCTTTCCAGTGCTTCACCATTCATCCAAACCATTGTCCGCAGCCTATGACTTCCTCTCACAGACATTGGCAGACTTTTTCTTTTAGAACTTGAAAATATGTCACTTGCTTCTGCCCTATGCAGTTTCTGATGAGAAATTGGATGTCCCTCATGTTATTTTTCTCCTATAGATAATGTGTTGTTTCTCTGTGTTTCAAGATATTTTCATTGTCTTTAGTTTTTCTTCTGTCTGGGACATTAATGATATGACTCTCAGATAGGATATCAGAGTCCCAAAGGTCCAAGGGGATTCGTTCTAGTATTTTTTTTCTTTGTTCTGTTTGGGTAATTTCTATTGTTCTACATTTAGTCCCACTGTATCATTTTCCTTTCCTCTCCTTTCTACTGAGACAATCCTTTCAGTTTTTATTTTAGTTAAATTTTATTTCATGTGATGGGAACTCTTTTGCTGTTGTTGTTGCTGGGGATTGAACTCTGGGATGTGTTAACCCTGAGCTACATCCTCAGTGTATTTTGTTTTGTTCTTTAGTTTGATAAGTGGTGTTAACAGTTGAATACACATTTTCAGATATTTTTCTATGCAAATATAACCGTGCATGTTTATGAACAGCAATAAGTTGATATCCTGAATATAGTTTTGTAAATTGCTTTTCCCCAAGAAACATCATATTATAAAGGTAAAATGTCAGTAGAAACACTATGGTCAATTCAGACGTGAAAATAATGATATAAATGGTTAATATTATTATGACTTCCTCAGTGCTGATGCTGTTGTCAGTGCTAAGCCTATTCTTTCTAATTTAATGCTTGCCATGAATTATGAGGAAGAGTTATTGCTGTCCACTTTACCATAACAGAACTGAGGCCCAGCAAAACCATAACTAGCAGCAGGGAAGGCTTAGATTTCCACAAAGGCTTTGGGGCTCCCAGCTACCTACATTAACCAGTATTTACTACTGCTTCTCATATGATAAGATGAGGACACAACAAATTAAATAAACTGAGATAACATTTTCCCCAATTAATTTGTAGAGATTTAAAATATTGAAAAAACTCATTATGATTTGGAATTGGGGGAAATATATCATGTAATCTTGAGGCAGTGTATTTCCAGCATCTTGTTCCCCTTTCTGTGTCTTTGGGATATTCCTACTCTGAAGTGAGTATATCTGTGGACAGAGCAGAGAATGCTTATGATTTTTGATAATTTTATTATTTTGTATATTTATAAGATTAATATGTTTGTTAATGGTAAAATTAGAAAACATAAGAATGGAAATAATAACATCCCAAAGCATAGAGACAAAAGATTAGCCTTGCTAAAGTTTTCATCTGTGTTAGATTGTTATGGAAATTTTCCTATACAGGCATTTATATAATTTTGCATTTATGGATACATCTATATATTTATCTTCAAAAGATAAGATGTTAATTTTAACTTACTTATATCAGTGAAGTGCGTTGAATTATACCTCAAAAAGATACAGCCAAATGTTAGTTCCCTATACCTGTGAATGTAAACTCATTTGGGAATAAGGCTTGTGCACATGTAATTAATGATATTAAAATAAGATCATCCTTCATTTGGCATGGACCCTAGATCCAATGGTTGGTGTTCTTACAAGAAAAATGACAGGTACATTTGACATACACTGAAAATTAAGCCATGTAAAGATGGAGGCAGAGATCAGAATCATACTACAAACCAAGGAAAGTAGGTGCTGTCAGAATCTGAAAGTGCAAAAAATGTTCACCCTTTTCAGCCATAGGTAGAAGTGTGGCCCTCCTAAAACCTTGTTTTGAGATTTATGGTCTCAAGAACTGTGAGATAAATTTCTCCACCTTAATCTACCAAATGCATGATAATATGTTGAGGTTACTGTGGTAACCATATAACTCAAAGTCACTGATTCAGAAAATGTCTATATGGTTTTTCATACCTATGGGGATACTGATGACAATAAGATAGATACAAAGGAAATAAAACTGGCTAAATTTTATTTTGGAACAAGTGTTCTTAATGCATTGACTTATTTTCTGATCACAACAGTCTTAGAAGATTCTCTTGCTTATTCCCATTACATACATGAAAAGCTGAGACAGAGGAAAAATAAAGTTTGTCCAAGATTACAAAGGTAGAGCTTGGGTTTGCTTCCAGTCCCAGAGCATGCTTCAGTGCCTTAAAGCTGTCACATATTTGAAGTTCAGTGAAAGGAGTCAGCAAAAGCAAGCACATTTTTAAAAAAGAGAGTGTTAATTTATTTTTTCATCTTTTAAAAAATACCTCCACTTAGATGTGTATGTAGTGTTGGGCACTGACTGGGTCCTCACACATGCCAGGAAAGCCCTCTATCACTGAGCTACCTCTCCAGCCCTCAAAAGCAAACATATTTTATGAATTAAAGTATATGCAGTATGTTCATATATTTATACAAAATATCTAAAACTAGTGACAAGTAGTTGAAATGTTGTCAGCAGTTTCCTGGAAATCCTGGGGAAAGAAGACATGTAACATAATGGGATGAAGTGTACAAATTAAAGAATGATGACAGGGGATATAGATCTTTTTGGAACTTTGACTTCCAAGGAGAAGGGGGAGAGAGAGAGAGAGAGAGAGAGACAGAGAGAGAGAGAGAGAGAGAATATCTCAATCTTGTGACTGAATGTGTGATTAGGGGTTAGGGGTCCAAGAAGAGGTATTCAATTCCTTAAAACTTCAGCAATTTAAAAAATTAATGTGGATGAACCATCTCCATTTTAATTCCAATTTAGTGCTCATAAAGACATCTCCAATGCAATAGTGCAGGTTTTGAGCTCAATGAGTTCAATTCATACTTAGTTTTTAGAGAATACAAGAATGAACAATTGAGTGTCAAAGAAATGCTAGTAATTCTTAAATTTTTGTAATTCACAGAGGCAACAGATGGCTGAAATCCTGGTATGATATGGCTGAATAATACATGATCCAAGGATTCCTGCATTCATGATATGGATGGGTGAAGAATTTTCCTATAAATCCATTAATATACTGAGTAGTCCAGGGGTACCATTAGGCAAACATCATTCTTTGCTTCTCTAATGTGATGTCATGGAGCTCACTAGGTGAATTCATAGACACACTTAAACTTCCAATTGTGAGGAATTGGATTTAGGTCTCCTCAGAGGTATGAAGTTGAGCAACACTTATGAGTTGCTTAAATACTCAAAAAATAAACCAACTTACCAACTTCTGCATCTAAAACTTAGAACACAAGATATACTAGACAAAGTTTTTTCCTTTGTCTTGCTGTATGTGTTCGCTTTGGGAGAAACAATGAGGAATGGTTTTCACCATGACTGCCTTAATCCAGAGGTTCAGCCAGCCACTACTTCTATATCCCAACATTTAAAAGGCCACGGAAGTCACACTCCAAGCCATAGACTTTGACAGGTTTTCTCAGTTACCCTTAGGATTACTCTTTAAGGATGTTATCCTGAGTCTCATTTCACAACTGACCAAGATCAGGTTCCTACAGTGGTGGGATAAGCGGTGGGATTGGGACAAAGTTCATCCATTTCCCTTCCTAGAAGTCACCGAGAAGCATCCCTTTTAGAAAATTGGCTTCCAGAACTTAAAAAATGGGACCATTACATTTCCTTGATATTGTGACATCTTTCCAAGCACATACAAGGACCTGGGTCAAATCCCCAGCAACACATACACAACTGAGTGTTGGAAAGCAAAAACCAGATGACAAAATAAAAAAGTTGACTCTTTTAAAAACAAACAAAATGCCCCTCTAGGTAATGAATATATGAGAGGAGAGGAATCCCCACCCTTTGTGCCAGGATGCCTGAATGTGGGGATGAGCTGGCTGATCCCTGAGGTGTTGAGTGTGATCAAGCAACAGTTGTGGTGTTGACCTAGGAACAGGAGAGTCAGAGGTATACAAAGTGATATGCTTGAAATATTTTAACCAATGCACTTTATATTTCAGGTCCTTTAGTCCTACCAATTATTCAAGTTACCCATCATGGTAACCTTTACTCAGATCTCAGATCTGACTTTAGGGAGAAAACATTGGTGCCTCCTGATCAACAATAATCCTGGAATTATTTTAAAGATTTTCAAATTTTGTCTTCATTCTTGTTGTTCAACATGAATTAATTAATAGCAGTTCTGGGGATTGAACCCAGGGCTTCAAGCATACTAGGCAAGTGCTCCATCATTGAGCTACTACACTCCAACCCTTGACATTAAATTTTAAGGCATGATATGAACATTTTAGGATTCACAACATTAATGAAATTTAAAAATGTATTCTAATTGAAAACAAATAATCAAAAAAGCAAAACCACCAACAGTTATAATTTTGTAGCAATCAAGGAAAACCATTTGAAAACTACATCATATATATTGTGTTAATATTCATGATTTGTGAAGCAAACATAGAGACTGACAAGTAATTTTGGCAGAGAATTAACATATAATATATAAGAATATTAAACTTGCTATGTCAAAATAACATCAAATGTGATGCAAATAGAAATTCTAAGGAGAGTATTAAATGGAAAAGACAAATAGCAAAAGAAGATGAATACCTTGAGTGCACTTTTTTATAAACAACTTTATTTAGTTTTTCACATGGCCTTAGTTGCTGTAACACTTAGTTGTGTACGTGGTGCTGGGGTTTGAAACCCGGGTCCTCGTGCTTGCCAGGCAAGTGCCAAAACCACTGAGCCACTGCTCCAGCCCTTGAGTGCACTTTTTGAAGAGACAATGTGTATAGGGGTATGTTTTCGTGTATACCTCACATACCGGGACATGTCTGAAGATTATGCACAATTCTACTCAAAACTAGGCCTTTGAATTAGGGGGTAGGAGTTAAGCCTTCAAGAGATACATAATAATTTCAATTTACCAGTATACTTTAATATTTTTTGAAATTTTGTGTTCTGGATAAAAAGCTTTTGAACAATAATTGAAAACAGCACACTTGTGAACAGATTGAACATGCATGTGATTCATTATTTTGGAAAAGCATTGTATGCATATTATGTACATAAAAATGATTGGTTTGACAGTCTCTCTCTCTCTCTCTGTGTCTCTCTCTGTGTGGGTGTGTGTCTGTTTCCTCTAGCTGTATAACCTCACACACAAAATGCTTGGACTCCTGGTTTCAGGGTAGATGTCCCAGCAAACAGTGGACACAGAGTGATTACCATCAGTGGATGAAAAATTTTGGAAAACTCTGGCTAATCCCACCAAGTCATGCTCCAAACTTCCATTCTTTCCTACCTTTGCTTGGACTCCTGGTCTACTCTCAGAGCTACAGTCCTGGCTCCAGCCACCTGGTGGGTCCATTTCCAATTTTCCTCTTTTTTTTTAGAGAGAGAATTATTTTTATTTGGTTTTACATGCGACTTTTGTTGCTCTGACACTTTGTTGTGTGTATGCTGCTGGGGTTTGAACCTGCATCTTCATGCATGGTAGGCAAGCACTGTAACCACTGAGGCACCACTCCAGCTCCTCCAATTTTCCTGTTTAAGGAAAAGGAATACAACATTTTGTAAAACATAAAATAAAATATATTTATAGTTTGTTTACTAAGATACAAATTCTATTGGGAAAATCCACATATATATTAAAGCAGTTCCATTTTCTATTAACTCCAACTCTACATAGAATTCATTGATTTATCTCTTCCTTTGTCAGTGTAGTTTGAAGTATCCACACCATAGCGGGGTCCTTTACAGACAGCAGGGCTTTCGCCCTCCATTACCCCACCCCTGTAATACTTTCCCAGACCTTCTCCCACCCCCTTCTCAGTCATCTTTTCCCTGGGACACTGTGAACACAGCTGTGAAAACCCTACTTTGTTGCCCCAATTCTCTCTCAGTTATTTCTCTCTGCTCTTACACTTCCTTATGCCTTCTGGTGACTGCTTTGGAATATTATAACTACTTAGTGTTTTATTGTATGAATTCCCCATGGCATATATTTGAGAAATGTTTACTTTTAAAAACTAATATATAAAAACAAAAATGTGCATATTTATGGAGTACCCTATGAGTATGTGTGTGTGTGTGTGTGTGTGTGTGTGCCCACATGTGTAGGCAGTATGATATTTAAATCAGGTTAACACAGCTATCTCCTCAAACATTTATCACTTCTTTATTGTTACAATACTCAAAATATTTTCTTCCAGTTTTTGAATTATAAAGCATATTATTGTTGTCTATATTCACCCTACTGTGTAAATAAACCATCAAAGCTGTTTGATACTATTGACTGTAACTTAGTATACATTGATCAGCTTTCTATATCCCTCCACAACCTCTATTAACCACCATCCTATTATCAATTTCTATGGGGTCAATATTTCAGAATTCCACATGTGAGTGAGATCATGTAGTACTTTCCTTCCTGTTCCTGGCTTATTTTACTTAACATAATGATCTCCAGTTCCATCCATGTTGTTGCAAATGAAAAGATTTCATTATTTTTACGACTGAATATTATTCCAGTATGCATATGTATCACATTTTTTAAAAGAGAGGACAGTGAGAGAGAGAGAGAGAGAGAGAGAGACAGAGAGAATCAATTTTTATTGAGTTTTTCACATGGCTTTCATTGTTCTGACACTCAGTTGTGTACATGGGTGCTGGGGTTTGAACCCATGCACTTGTGTGTGCCAGGCAAGTGCTGTAACCACCAAGCCACTGCTCCAGCCCATGTACCACAATTTTTAAGAGAGAGGGAGAGAGAGCTAGTTTTTTCATTTTTCCTTTATTTATTTGTGTATGCAGTGCTAGGGATCAAATTCGGGTTCTCACGCATGCCAGGCAAGTGCTCTACCACTGAGCCACCTCTTCAGCCCTGTACACATTTTTAAAGTCTGCTCATTAGTTGGCAGATACTTAGATTATTTCCATTTCTGGGCTATTGTGATTAGTGCTGCAACAAACATCAAAATATAAATGTCTTTTCAACATATTGATTTCATTTCTTTTGGGTATATACACCGTAGTGGGAGTGCTGGATCATATTAGTAATCTTACTTTTAATTTTTTTGAGGAACTTCCATATTGTTTCCATGATAGCTGTGTTAATTTGCATTCCCACCAATATTGTGTAAGGATTCCCTTTTTCTATATCCTACCAAATACAGTGATACAAGGAAGTTACAAAATTACATGTGATATGAGCTCTTACCTTTTGTGTATAGATATAGAAATACATTCATGCATAACAAAAATTTTCCTGCATAGGAAAAATTCTGGAAGAATGTAATACAGATAAAAATTACCCTGCCTGTTCTTTGAATGTTATGTTTGTGGTAAGTAAGACATCACACATCAAATGAAAAGTAATGAGGTGATGATTTGCTTCCATTTCCACCATTCTCAGGTATCACATCTTGTAAAAAAATGGAACCAAATCATATCCAAGTATGTATAAGTTTCCTTTCCCAAGGCTTCCGATTCAAATTCTCTCTCTCAGATGTTCCTAATGAAGTTATCTATTTAGTAGGAAGGAGAACACAAGAGATGTTTCTTTTTTTTTTTTTTTTTTTTTAAGAGAGAGGGACAGTGAGAGAGACAGAAAGAGAGAAACAACTTTATTTAGTTTTTCACATGGCCTTAGTTGCTCCAACACTCAGTTGTGTACGTGGTGCTGGGGTTTGAACCCGGGTCCTCGTGCCCGCCAGGCAAGCGCCGAAACCGCTGAGCCACCGCTCCAGCCCCGAGATGTTTCTTTAAACATCTTGGTCACATATTTTTAGAAGTTTTCATTTTTCTTCATGAGAGCTGTGTGAAACAAATACAGCTGTGTAAAACAAGTACTAATATGCCCACTTTAGAGATGATTGAGGACAGGCTTATGAAAGGGAACTCAGTATTGGAGGATCATGCATCTACTTAGAGGCATATGTATGTTCATGTGTGTTTGTGTGTGTGAAATACACAAAACATGTTCACATACATATATTCATTTGCAAAATTAAGGTACTATGCATATTATTCATCAAGTTACCATTTCCACTCTGCAGGGTATTAATTTACATCTCTTTAGCTTTTTTGTAACTTGAGAAGTTTCAAAGTTTGTCATGTATATTATTTTATGTGAATTATTTGTTATCATTTGGCTATTCCTTTATTCATAAGTGTTCATTATATATCAAGAGTATTAAGTGGTTAGTATAAAAGTAATCACTACAAAAGTAAAAACTGTTTTAAACACCAAAAAAGAGCAACTAAGAACAATATTGCAAAAGCCTTCGTGAAATTACATATACTATATGTACATGTATCTAAATGCTACAAAAGAATTAAGTCCAAAGATCCTAATATATTAATGATATAAAAATGTAAATTGACATAACTTACTTGTTAAAGAAGAAAGATTTTTGGATTAACAACTGAAGCAAAATCCAAGTTATGGGTGGGATCTGGAATGTCTTCCCAAAGCTCATGTTTTGAAGGCTTGGTCTCCAGTGTGGCAATGTCTGAACCTGGGGTTTGGGGGATGATTGGATCCTGAGGGCTCTGACCTCCTTAGCAGTCAGATTAATCCAAAAATAGATGAATGGACTACTGGGAGTTGGTGCAAACTATAGGCAGCTTCAGCATGTTTGGAGGATGTAGGACCCGGGAGTATGCTCTTGGAGACTGTATCTTGTACCTGGCTCTTGCCTCACACAAGAGTCTCTCTCCATCTCTCTTGGTTGCCATGAACTGAATAGCTTTCCTCTCCCTCACCCTTCTGCCATGATGTTCTACCTTGCCTCTGACTCAGGGCAATAGAATCAGCTGACTGTCTACTGAAACCTCTGAAATAGCCAAAATAAATATTTCCTTTTAAGTTGTTCATGCCAGGCATTTTGGTCACAGCAATGAAAAGTTGACTAATACAGCCCAAAACTATTCTTTCCCAAAATATATCTAAAACAAAGGATTCATATAGGTTAACTTTTTTCAATAAGCAAACATCTATCAAAAAATTGCAAAGAAAAAGAAAGAAGATTTACAACCTTGATATTTAAGAGCATAGATTTTGTGTGTGTAGCTCTGGGGATTGAATCCAGGGCTTCATACATGCTCAACAAGCTCTCTATCATTTAGCTAACTCTCCAACCCTAAGTGGGTAGATTTGACACCAAAACTGTTTAAAAATGTATGATAATGCTGAAGAATAAAAAGTACCAGGAAGAAGTGATTTATTAATATTTATTTACAAAGTCACACAGCCAAAATTATTCAGAGTAAAAACTAAAGGAGGTACAAGGAGACATAGGAAGAAAAAAACACTAATAATAAATTTAACACACAATTCTTTCATAAGTTTGGGCTGGAGTGGTAGCTCAGTGGTAGAGCACTTGCCTGGTGTGCACAAGTACGGGGTTCGAATCCCAGCACCACATACACAACTGAGTGTGGGAGAAACAAAAATCAAGCTTTTCAGAATACATTTTTGTACTACAGCACTGCACAAGCTATTCTGACAGTGATCTGGCCTTTTATCCCTGCAAAGCTTAAAGTGGGGAGTTGTACAATGTGAAAGTTTAAGTACCTAGGGAAAAGAGCCATGTAAATACATGTAATAAACTTGTAGCATATGTAAAGTCTTGGCCTTTAGCCTACAAAGAGTATTTTAGTATGAATTTGCTGAATGTAAGACCATGGACTGTTTTTTTACACTATGACCTAATTTTAAAGGTCCAGAATTGTTTTTAAAGTCTGCCCTTGTGCTAAAGTGCCAGTGTATGTATGTCATAATTGATTTGGTTGTAAACTATATTACAAAGTAAATCCTAGTGTAATAAGTTTTGTATTATAACTAAAAAGGTCTAAGCTGCTAAAAACATTTCCTATTTTCGAGATGTAAAATGCAGTACAGGATTCCTCCACCCTCTAGTCTATAAACCCAAAGATTGATTTGTGGCTTTCACCAATTCTTGTAACCGATGATGC
>PVKS010050862.1:0-11381 GCA_004027875.1 Aplodontia rufa
TAAAAAAAAAAACTCTTCAGAAAAATGCATTCTTGGTACTCCAATGTAGAAGTCACAGTGCTGAATAAGAATGATCCTAGGGCTAAAAAGTCTAGAGAAATAGGCCCTTGCTTTGAATACAGATGTGGTTCCAATGCAAAAAGATGCTTTTTCTGAATATCTGTGTACTAATCTACCAGTAACTATATTGAACTGCTAATATGACGTGTTAGGTTCCATAAAGCTGTGGTAGAAGGGAAGCTATCTTACTCCTTTACATATGTGATGAAGCTTAGCCAATCTCTGCCCAGATCTTTATCACTCCCATTGTCTCTGAAGTTGTGACTTCATCACTCTGGTCACCTAGGAGGTGACACAGCTGGGAGAGAGAATTCCATGTCCTCTTTCCCATCCCAATGGCGGAGATTGAACCAGTGGTTGGTTTATTCCCAAATGGTGTTCCTTGGCTCTATGCCCTGTTTGCAATGCTCTTTGTATTTTTTCTCTTCGTCATGTTCTCTCCCTTTTTACTTGAAATAGACCAACACGTGAAGAAATGTAAGTGCCATGGTGAGAGTTAGGGTACAGGGGAACTGCAGTGAGAAAATGTGTGTATGGAGGGAGGGAAAGTTGTCTATTATGCTTTAGAAAACAAGAAAATCATGACTACTCATCTCTGATCTTCAAGGTCCAGGACCAGGGGTCACAGGTCTTAGAAATCATGATCTTATACATGACAGAAGAACCTAAGAGACACAGATCAGATCTGGGCTAGGAAGTCAATTGCTGGTATCCTTGTAGAATATGAGGAAGTATCCTGGGCCCTAACTGTGATGATTGATGTTAAAACCGCAGTATAAAGACAGGGGAGAACTCTGAAATCTGGGGATATGTGAAGGTGTTTCTGTACTATGGACCCTAACCCAGAATGCATTGTCTTAGTCTTGCTCAGATGCAGGTATTCTCTACATAATGTGAATGAAGACAAAGATGGTAATGAGATAAAGATGGACCATCTGGGGAGGCCAAGTAAGTGTTCTTTGCTTTTCACCTCTGGGTTCTCTTGGCTATAAGCTGGCAACTCCAGTCAGCTCCACAGACTATGTGCTAGATAACTGAGTACCCATGCTCAATTCTGGTCTTAGTGAAACAGCCTCTTCCTGCTCTGCCAAGGACCTCTTTCTCAAAGGTTAGCCTAAGTGTTCTGAATTTCTCACCAAGAGTATTTTTACCAGCAGAGACTTGGTTTCAGCCCTCATTAACTCTTTTTGGTGAAGAAATTTTGCTTCTGTTATTTGTACTTGTGATAATTCTCTTCCTACCAAGGTTCTCTATCAATGAGAGGAAAGGTGAGTCTTCTCTAGACATTGTCTGGAGTCTGCTGTTGTGATGGGGATGAGAACAAAAGTACTTTGTACAGATAAGATCACCATACAAAAAGCCTGGGGAAATTAGAAGTCTGTTTTTCTGGGTGACACTCTGATTACCTGTTGACCATTTTTCTTGCAGATATCAATGGTAATATTTTTCTTGTGATTATAGGGATAGAACACAAAGCTGTGCTTATGCTAAGGATGTGCTCCAGCACTAAACTGCATCCACAGTCCATGATCATAACTCCTGAAGACTGTGTATTATGGAAATTGCCTTTTCCATGGAGACCATTTCTGCCTTCCATTTACTGCTTTATGAGTCTTGTGACATCACAGGGATGGAGCACATTGTATGCTAGGGTTCTCTGTGCATCTTCCTGAGTATGTCCTATAAGACATTCTGTTAAGATTTCCTCACATAAAATTGAAATGCCTAGGTTATAAAAGGTTATTATGCTGCTTTGGGCAAAGCAGTTTGAAAAATAAGTTTCTATATGAATACATATTTGGATTTGGGAACTTTTTATTTATAAACTCAAGAGAAAAATGGTACTACACACATGGGTTTGTAGCATTCCCAAACATAACCAAAGTGCATGTTTGTTTTAGTTTTTGACAACCAGAATGTCTAGTTGCAAAATGTCATCACATAAATGAGAGTATATAATTAAAATGAGAATACAAAATTGAATATTGTAGTTTAAGTATTGCCTCAAAACTCATATGAAGTCACTGTAACTCCAGTCAGTGTTGTGTCTCTACTACCTCAACTCATACTACACTTCCTATCTCTGCTGTTGTTCTTGAGATCCTTTTTTTCTTGTAGAGCATAAAGTCAGAAGTCAGTGATGATTTCAAAGGGGCCAATGGTTTTGTCTGAAACTTCCTATTCTAGGAATGAGTGAGGGTATCTCTCTTCATGGTGGGAAAAGAGATACTGGTTTATTATCTATGGTCTATTATGAATGAGGAAGGAATGGTAAAGTGAGTTCCATCACCCTTTCAAAGTGTTCAGAATCTGAGTGAGCTCCTATCTCATATCATTTTGCTTTTCAAGTCATTTCTGAGAATTTTCTTTATCTTCATAGAGGCTGGTAAATCATGGGCTCTGTGCGGGTTATGGCTCTCTTCTACCCCATTCTCAGTACTGATGTACACAAGTTGTGCTTCTAAGGTCCTCTTTCCTAGATTTGAAAGTTGGTTCTTTGGATGGTCAACTGATTCTTTGAGCTAATTCTGTATATGAATCAAAATGTGGAGAGTCTAGTGAGTTGCTGAAATATGGACATTTGGAGACATTTTCCTACCTTGTTTTGGCCATTGCCTCATTTTCTCATAGATGCACACTTTCTAGGGTTAGATTAAGAAATCGTTATTAGATTTTCTTATAGACTCATAAAACATTAAAGCTAGAAGTACTACAGCTGATGTGGATAATAATAGTCACAATATTTTCAATTAGCAGGTGAGAAAACATGATTTCTTTTTGCTGTGGGAGTAAGATGAAGGTAGTGGGTACTTTGGTGAAGATGAACTTTTAGAACTCAGGGATTGTCCCTACTTATGGACAACATATAAACATTGGGATTATCTGTATAGATATTTTGAAAATCTGGACAAAAATCACAAAGAAATGTTTTTTCTATTATTGGGAATAAATATTCTGGATCTAGGTTTTCCTTCTTTCCACATATTCTGTATTCAGGTTGTAAAATAGCAATTTGTAAGACATATTTGTCAGGCTACGGGTAGATGATCATAAAATTCTGTTTTAATATGGTTACCCTAAATTATGATGTGTAGAAAATTTTAGTCTCCTGTATCATTTCTACTCTCTAAAATAGGTATTGCCATTCTGCTGGGTCACAGGTATAATCAAGAGACTTTCTTATTATTTCAGGATGTTCTCTGAGGCCACCAGGGAGATAAATTCTGGTAGGGAAGCAAGATGGGAGAAGAAATGACCCCTCATTACTCATGAGGGTAGCAAGAGAGCCCTGGGAGTCAGGTTGTGATCTCTAACCCTGGACTATCAGTTTGAGAGTGACAGAGTCTGTAAGGAATCTTCTGTGACATCACATCCCAGTCAGGAGAAGGGTTTTGACATTCTCTATTATCTAAAGTTTATGCTAAAAAGAGGACAATAAATATTTTGAGACTCTTAGAAAAATTCTGTTACAAAGAATTTTTTTTTGTTGAATTTCTGACTTCTTTCACTTAATTGTTTAAATTCCATCTTAATCTGATCCTGATTTTCTACTTCTAGAGGAAATTCTAGATGAACTACACATGGCACATTTGTTTCTAAAGCAAAATGTGGAGTCACTCTTATAGGGGAAGAGAACTTCATGGTCACTCCATGAAAAAGCAAACTCTGAATACAGGACTACAACTTTCCCTTATTCAAGGTGTTCACAGAGCAAAGTTACCTGCACACTCTAAAACGTTGTGTCTAGGTTGCCTTTTTTTCTTGTGTAAGTGTCATGTTCCTTTCCAATCTATAATGGAATATGATTTCATGGAGAGAGGTGTGAGGAGAGGGAATTGTTATAGACTTTCTTTTTCTACCCAAAGCTGCTTGGCTCTGTGTTAATCAGCTTTCCATCACTGTATAATAAATACATGAGATAGCTTATAGAAAGAGAAGATTTATTTTGCTTCACAGTTATGGAGATTCTAATCCATTATCTGTTGGCGCCCATGCTTTTGGGTCTATGACAAGGGTGAAATTATGGCAGAAAAAAATGGTGGGCAAGACCTTAAAGCATATTATCCTTTGTCATTTTGACCTCCCATTTATACCTCTGTTGTCCTCTCTTTTCATCTCTTTTAACTACATTTAATGTTTGTATTATCACAGCTCATTAAGACATCCAAGTGGAAATCTCTACTAAATATATTAGGAATGTATCATGGAGTGGTGGAGAATGGAATGAAAAGAGAAACAGACACAGAGACTGGGAGAAGAGAGAGAGGGTTGGGGGAGAGGACACACTCACGGGACATATATAGAAGTGGTTTTTGGAACTAATTTAGTAGAGACATTTCTAAAATCCTGGTACTGTCAGAATAGTTATAGAGTGATTTCTGCAAGAGATGGGGAGTTAAAAAACTAAGTCCCTTCACGTTCTAATAATCATTGTGAATTAGGATAAATCACCGTTGAAGTCCTGATTAATTCTAGTATTCAAAAAACTATGTGTGTTTCTATTAAGATATTCAAAGTATCCATAGGATACTAGTCTTTTGTGTCTGCATCTGTTTCATTGGGGGTATGTGTCATTTTTCATGTTTGTATATCATATTTTTCTCTTCATAGAAGACCCTGAACTTCTGCATGGCACATTTCTTCTTTTTTATTTTGCATTTTATTTTGTATTTCTTTCTTTTCCTATGTGATTGATTTTCATTGACTATTTCAAATATTTTTTTAAGAGAGAGAAAGAATCAATTTTACTTAGTTGTTTTCGTTGCTCTAAGACTTTGTTGTGTAAGTGGTTCTGGGGTTTGAACTCGCATACTTGCACATGCCTGGCAAACACCTTAGCTGCTGAGCCATTGCTCCAGCCCTATTTCAAAATTTTAGCATCAACTTTTTCCTGTTTTCTTCATCTTTGTGTTTGTGTACTGTCTTTCCTATTACTTTCTGTTTCTTAAGCCTTTGAGCATAGTTTTGTCTCTTCTGCCTGCTCAACAAACTTCTTGCCAACATTGTTTCTTTTTTTCATGTTTTGCTACTTTAAAAGTAGAGAATGCACAACTATGAGGTCCGATAGCCCCATTCCCCCAAATAACATTATATTTCCAGGATTAAATTAATTCAAGGAGACCAGGGCCTTAAAAATTAGGCATCAAACAGAAAGCTCTCTAGGTATTTAAAGCAGGAATTGGTTTACTACAGGAAATTAATGTGCTTACAGAGTCCTCACCAAGAAGTTCCAAAATCCCGTGGGAAACCACTGTTAAGCATCAAGGTAGTAACTTTCAGGACAAGTGCAACAGCCCCTGCAAAATTAAATCTCCCATGAATACACTGTGCTGGTGAAACTAGCCCACATTCTTCCTGAGAAGGATTGTGGAAAATGGTTCTCAGGCCCCAGATCCAGCCAATTAGGGAGAGTATAAAAGAAGTCAGAAATGGTAAGGAATCCATAAGAAGTGATGCAGTTCAGCGACCTTCCCAGTGTAAAAAGGAGCTCACTGCTAACCATAAGAAGAAATCTGGATGACAACAGGTTCCTCATGTTACTTCTGTAGGGATTGCTCAGGTTGCTGGGTCAGAAGGGAAGTCACTGACCACATACCATGCCAACATCCAGTTCTCTTAGAAATCACTTCCAACTGTGGAAAACTTCCTCTCATATTTGTATAAGCACACTAATTCATAATAGCTTTCAATCCATTTCTCCCCAGTATCAGCTACTTAAACTTACATATATCTTCTTGTATGGAGCACCAACACCCTAGTCTTCATTCTCATCTCAGAAAGTAAGAAAGATGCTTTCTTACTGATGATATGTGTGAGAAAGTTGATAGCAGTGACTCTGTTTGTGATCCAGACTGCATTTGTGCTATAGTGACTGGTCTGTGTACTCGCTGACATGCCCAAAGAAATGTATTTGCTGAGAAGGAACATCCTGAGGATTATATAAACTAAACTCTTTTCTAGTAACAAGATATGGTCTGAACTGGACTGTGCTAGACTAAAGAGGTGTGGAAGTAAGCATATCATCTAATCAAAATTTGGGACAAATAATCATGTAACTACTAGTTTGGATGGTGAATGGCCTATGTGTCTTGAAGAATTTTACCCCAGGATGACCTTTGAATTTTTTGCATTGGATTTTAATTTCTTCCTCTGAATGAAAAACTCATAGAGGAGCATTGGGCATGTTATAGGTTCTTAGACAGTGTCACAGTGGCAGTGATCTTTCTTTTTGTTTTGGGTGAGAAGTAGGGAGCTTGCAAAGAAAACATATACCATACTCCTGGCAGACAGAGATTAGGCATGAAGTCTCCTGGAGATAAGTTATAATGATCCTTGGAAGTTGGTAAAGACTGTGGAGGTACATTAAAAATATTGTCAGTGGGTTCCCCATCTGTTACTTTAGAGAAGGTTGAGCTTAGAATAAGAATTGAGATACTTGTATACATTGGGGAGTGGTAATGGAGCAGAGTCACCCTGTGACAGTGGATTGGGAATCTCTGGGAAGAGACTTTAAGCATGAGACAAATTCTAATGTAAGGTACTCTTTAGAAACGGGGAAGAAGGAGACTGGGGATGTCACTTAGTGGTAGAGCACTTGCCTGGTGTGCATGTGGTCCTGGGTTTTATCCCCTGTGCCTCTGAAGAAGAATGAGGAGATAGATAAAGGATGATGAGAAGAAGGAGAAGGAGAAGAAGAAAGAAATGTAAAAACAGGGAGAGTAGATTGATCTAAATTCTTGGAGAAAAATGCTTAGGTTTGTAGGTTAAGGAATGTGGGGACATTGCTTCACATGAAGTTCTGATTGTGAGCAAAGTTATACTTTTGAACCAGGTGAGGTTATAGTTTAATCCCTTGGCTCTCTTCCCACTCTACTTTAGGAATTACTGCCAAGGATCAAGGAAGTTTTTTTTGGTGATGTTCATAGCGATGCACTGGCTAACCTGTTTAGAAGAAAATACAACCTTCATGTTGACATTTGTGACTGGGGAGACATTGCTGATAGTCAATGGGACACACATTTATGATAGGAACAAGCAGGGAATGCAAAGGAGCTTCTAGGGAAGGAGATGGAATTTATCTTCAGGAACATTTGATTCCTCTTCAGCTTCCAACAGATAGATTTCTTTTTGTCTATGTAAATCTGGTTCTAGGGTCGAGGAATCTGGGGGAACAGGTTGTTCCCTTACTACATAGCTGTTACTTTTTTTCAATGTAAGAACACATTGAATATTTTTTCATGAGTTTTCATGTTGCTGGTGAGATTTAGAGATTCGAGTGTTTTGGGAGTCAGTAGCATTTATAGAAGCAAAGCTACAGGATTTTACTCAATGTTTCCTTCACTGTAGATAGAGGATAAAGATTGGCCAATCCCCACCAGACGGTCATCACTCCCATTGTTTCTGAAGCTCTGACTTCATCACCTGGTCACTTAAGAGGTGACAGAGGTGGGGCTGAGCATTCACATATCTTGACTAGCATCTCCATGTGTGAGTTTAAATCAGGTGACAGATTACACCCAAATTTGGCCTGGCTCTACGTCTTCTTTGTAATGATCATCCTTTTCGTTGTCTTCTTTTCATTTTTTCCCTTTTTCAGTGAGGTTGATGAACACATAAAGAAATGTAAGTCTCTGTGTGTAGCCTAAGAGAATGTATATGGGAGGGGAGGAAAAGGGTCCATTAAATGTAACGGATTTGAAACTGATTCAGGAAAAGGATTCTGGGTTTTAAGTTCTTTGAATGAATCCGGGCTAAGAGTTTTTAGAAATCATATTTATATAGGATATAATTACCTGGAGGGGTACAGGTGAGGAGTAGGCTAGGAAATATATTCCTGGTATACCTATAGAAAATGAGTGTTCAGGGCCCTGACTGAATTGAAGTTAATGGCCAGGTACAAGGATATGGGGAACCCTATGGAACCTGGGGTTATATAAGGGAATTTCCAGACGTTAGTCTTTGATCCAGGGTGTTTTTCTTAGTCTTACTTGGATGTAGGTATTCTCTGTGTAATGCTGTGCATAAGGACAAAGATGACAATGAGATTAAGATGGACCATCTGCAAAAGCCAGGTAAGCATCGTTCTCCCTTCACCTCTGGATTATTCTGTCTATAAACTCGTAACTCCAATCAGTTCCATTGTCCATCATGTACAAATCTGGTCTCAGTGAAAGGGTCCCTTCATGTTCTTTCCCAGCTTAGCCTAAGATCTCTGGGAATTCTGTCTGGGGAGAACACTTATCAAACCTATTTTGCTTCTAAGCCTTGCTTGATTAACTCCAGTTAGGGGAAAAATTCCTCCTTTTTGTCTATTTCTATGATGTTTCTCTTCCTGTTATTGGTCCCTTTCAATCAAGTCAGTGATTTAAATTTCTACACTACAAGTTGGAAAGTGACAGGAAAGGTGACTTTGAGTCTTTTGCAAATGGTAGTTATAAATTTGCTTTTGAAGTAGGAATAAGAGTAGAAGGAGTCTGTAGAGATGAAATCACAAGAGAAATTTGCAAGTCCAATTTCATGGAGAACATTCTGACTCCCTGTTGACCATAATTCCTCTAGAGTGTGTATGTAAGACTTTTGTCTCCAGATAGTTCTGTCCTCCTTGGGCTGTGACTCCTTGTGACATAGTGGGGGAGTTAGGGGGTCACACCCCAGATTCTCAAGTTCTCTTACCTACCATATTTCTGCCTCATTAGGAATAATATATATTCCACAGACACGCTTGACCAGGTTTCCTTCACACAAAATTCTAATTCCTGCTCTATAAAAAGTTTATGTGTTTCTTTGAAATAAGTAAAACAGGTGAAAAAATTGTTTTTTTTGCTTAATTAATGTTTGGATTTGGGAACATTTTATTAATTCAAGGAATGAATGATCTTTGGCATATTCCAAACTAACCAAAGCATATGTTGATTTTCACTGTAGACAACCAGAATATGTAGTCCAACAGGGTTATTACATAAATGAAAATATTGCAATTGGAAGAGCTAAGAAAATTAGCTCAAAGTTCACATGAAGTAACTTAAACTTCCAATCATTTGCACAAATACCTCCAGGACCTCAAACCATGCTTCACTTCCAACTTCTCTTTAGTGTTCTTGAGGTCCTTGTTTATACTTAAACCCCAAAGTCAGAAAGTGATGGTTTCAAAGAGGCCAAATCGGTGACTTTTTCTGAAATTTCCTATTCCAGCAATGAGTGAGAGGGGTAAAGAGATGCAACAGGAGTTTAGAGATACCAGTTTACTATCTAGGACTCTTATAAATGAGCAAGGAAAGGTGAAATGAGTACAGCTGTCCTTTCTAAGAGCTCAAAATTTGAGTGTGCTCCAATCTTTCGTAAATCAACATTTTACTTTTCAAGGCATTTCTGTGATTCCTCTGTATCCACACAGGGATGGTAAATTCAGGGCCCTGTGAGTTACAGTTCCTCCCTATACCACTCTCAGTCACAGATGCACATAAGTTATGCTACTAGAACCATAGCTGCCAAATTTTAATGGTAGTTCCTTGGAATTTTAGTTATATATTTTGGAGGTGAATTGTAGGTGTGATAAATTTTGAGGAATCAATTTAGACACTAAATTATTGGCATTTTTGTGACATGCTGAACTTGAATGATGATAATTGCTTTTAAGTAATTTGGGTTGACTTTCCTGATAAGTATTTCATTTCAACTAATTAGATATCAGGCTTGAGGAGGAAATTATACCAGATTTTCTTGTAGAACATAGCAAGTTAGGACTATAAAGAACCACAGAAAATATAAACTCTAACATTTTCAACTGACAAATTATCTTAGAAAAGAGAAGAATGATTTGGGTTTTGGTGATTTTCTAAAATCTTGGATCTCAATTAATCCACTCTTATTTAGGAATGAGATATGAAGGGTGGGAGTATCCACTTCGACATTTTGTCAGATCATCTAGAACCTCAGAAAAAAGTCTGTTGTTCAGGAAGGGGGATCTGAAGTTATATTTTTCTTTGTTTCTATTCCTGATGAAATGAAGTGAAATTTAAGTTTTTTCCTCCCCCTTCATGTCCTTGTTGATTATGCAGACAAAGAGTGGTATTTAACCAACTGTGACCTATGAGCCACCTGGTTCTATCTTCATATAAGCGTTGTGAAATATTTACTTATGTTTGGAAATGTTTTCAATCTGATCCTGAAAAGTGAGTCTGCCTAAATGGGGTTTCTGTTGTTTTTCTGAACTAAGTTACAGCTAAGAAATATTTTTTTGTGTTTTAGGCCACATTCCTCAGTCCCCTGAGACAGAAGCTCCAAGAGAGGAGGGAATTGGGATGAGAGAAGATAATTTGCTTCTTGTGAAGGTGGTAGGAGAGAGAACCCAGGAAGTCTGCCCAGTAACATCAGTTTGAGAGTGACTGAGCCTATAAGGAATCCCTGTGACATACATGCCTTAACAGGGAGAGCGCTTCTAACACCCTCATTATTTGTACTAAAATGAAGTTGATAATAAATATTTTGACACTCTCAGAAAAGTGCTGTTTATAAGGAATTCTTTGTTGAACTTCTTTCTGCTTTCATCCAATTGATGAATGAAAACCCCAAGCACAATTCACTGTGCATAAGGGAACCGTATGTGAGAGAACAGTGCTATTTCCTTTCCCTAAAGCAATATGGGTAAACAATATATAATTTAAGAAACACAAGTGACTTCAGTATGTTTCTTTTTTTCACATTTTTATTGGTGCATTACAGTTGTACATAATGATGGGATTTGTTGTTCAATATTCATGCATGCACTCAATATAACAATATAATTTGGCTAACATCCTTCCCCATCACTCGCCCCTCCTGCTGATGCCTTTCTTCTTCTAATCCCCCTTTTATTATATTTTATTTAATTTTTTACTTTTCCAGCTTTTTTTAATTCAGAAATTTAGTTATTGTACAATAAAAATGCATCCAATGACACAATATGATATATATATTAAAATTAGATTTACCCCCTAAAGCCCACCTTATTCTCCCACCCTTCCCCTTCCCCTGCCCCTCCCCCCTCATTCCCCATACATCTCTATGATTGCCTTAAGTTAGGTATTACTACACCTTTGCTTGGTCTAATACATGAGAGTTGACCACCTTTCACACTGGCCAGGGTCTAGCTCCAGCCTCCACAGATGAATGAAGAAATTTGACCCTTGTCTGTCTGGGTTAGTCTGACTTTACTCAACATGATTTCTTCCATCATCACCCATTTAATTTCAAAGGCTGCAATATCATTGTTTCTAATTGCTGAGCAGAACTCTATGGTATCTATATCTATATCTATATCTATATCTATCTATCTATCTATC
>PVKS010050863.1:0-11379 GCA_004027875.1 Aplodontia rufa
TGTCTGAATTTCTTTCCCGGCCGCCATTCGTCCTGTTTGGCCCCTTCCGAGCGGAGCGGCCCAGCTAACTCGGGTCACCTTGCCTACTGTCTGCTCGGAAGCGCTCCGGGGAGCAACACCCTTGTATCTGAAAATGAGGAAAAGGGGTAATTACTCCCATCCTCACTCTCACAGCTCCCCATCCAAGGACTCCATGGCAGGGGTCCTTGATGAAAACCAAGAAAACTATATCAACATGATGATCAGTAACTCAATCAAGGATTTGAAAGAAGAATTAACAATGAGATCAGGGACCAGTTTCAGGTGATGAGAGACAACTTTCATAAGGAAATAAGGGAACAATTCCATGAAATGAAGGATCATATTTATAAAGAGATAGACATCCTGAAGAGAGATGTAGCAGAACTATCACAATTGAAAAATACTGTCAACCATATCAAATCCTCACTAGAAGATATTAACACCAGAGTAAACTCAACAGAAAATAGAACCTCGGTTCTCAAAGAAAGAACATCAGATAATGAAGACAGGTTGAGCAATGTTGAGTTCGAGGACAGACAAGAAAAGAAACTTATTGTGCATGACCAGAATTTCCAAGTAATATTTGATGAGATGAGAAGAAACAACCTGAAAGTATTTGGACTAGAAGAAAACATCAAACAACAAACAGGAGGCATTAAGAACATATTAAATGAAATTATCAAGGAAAACTTTCCTCATATCAGGATTGATCCAGATTACCAAATCCAAGACACCTATAGAGCACCAAACAGACATAACTAAATGAGAAATTCACCAAGATATATCATATATAAAATTATTAACATAGAAAGTAAAGAAAGAATTCTAAAAGCAGCAAGGGAGAAACCCGAAGTCACATTCAGAGGCAGACCAATCAGAATCACTATGGATTTTTCAGACCAGACTAATGAAGGCCAGAAGAGCTTGGAACAATATTTTTCAAACCTTGAAAGAGAACAATTTTTAGCCAAAAATAATATAACCTGCAAAATTCAGCTTTAAATGTGATGGAGAAATTAAATACTTCAATGATAAATTCAAGCTAGGAAGATACATGAACACAAACCCTGCATTACAGAATATTCTCAAGAACATTCTTCATTCAGAAAAAAAATGCTAATAATTCTCTTAACCCCTAAACAAGAGAGTGTCTACAATCACAATACACTCTAAAAGAAACCCAAGATAGTGCAAAAACACAGCAACAATCACAAAGTCTGGGACTCAGATTCCTATATCCATTCTAACTCTGAATGTGAATGATCTCAATGCCCCAATTAAAAGACACAGATTGACTTACTGGATCAACAAACAAAATCCAACACTATGTTGTGTACAAGAGACACACCTCACACTCAAAAATAGACACCAACTGAAGGTGAAAGGTTGGTAAAATGTCTACCAGGCCTGTGGCCCACAAAAGCAAGCTGGTGTGGTGATCCTAATATCTGATAAAGTTAACTTTGATCCAAAACTATTTAGAAAGGACAATGATGGAAACTACATCATACTAAAAGGGACAATTCATCAAGAAGACTTAATGATAATTAACATTTATGCCCCCAATCACAATTCCCACAAATACATGGAAAAAACACTCAAGGACATTAAAGCCCTCATTGATCTCAACACATAATACTGGGGGACTTCAATATACCACTATCAACATTGGACAGATCATCAAAACAAAAAAATCAATAAAGGTATCTCCAATCTGAACATCTCTATTAATCAATTGGGCTTAACAGAGATCTACAGAATATTTCTTCCCAAATCAGCTGAATTTACCTTCTTCTCAGCAGCTCACAGATCCATCTCAAAAATAGACCACATCCTGTCCACAGAGCTAACCTTAACAAATTCAAGAAAGTGGATATAGTCGCATGTATGCTGTCAGATCACAATGCCATGGTCTTAACAATCAACAACAACAATAAAAAAAAAAGAAGCTCCTCTAATACTTGGAAATTGATAATACCCTTTTAAATGAAAAATGGATAAAAGACCAAATGAGGTCAGAAATCAAGAAATTCTTGGAAATGAATGAGAATGATGAAATGACATATTGAAACCTCTGGGATAGTATGAAAGCATACTTAAGGGGTAAATTTATAGCACTGAGTGCATTCATCAAAAATCTGGAAAGAGCCCAAATAAATAGCCTTATGCTCCAACTCAAACTCCTGCAAAAAGAGGAACAATCCAATCCAAAAGCTAAAAGAAAACAGGAAATAACCAAAACCAGAGCTGAAATCAATGAAATTGAGAACAAAAAATCAATATAAAGTATCAATAAAACAAAGAATTGGTTCTTTGAAAAAAATAAATAAGATTGACAGACCCTTCGCCAACCTCACCAAAAAGAAGACTGAAATGAAGCAAATCAGTAAAATCAAAGATGAAAATGGAGATGTCACCACAGACTCAACCAAAATCCAGGAGATTTTCAGATCTTATTTTGAAAATTTATACTCTACCAAGTTTGATAATCCAGAAGATATGAACATATACTAGGCCACATATGACACCCCCAGATTAACACTGGAAGACATTGAAAATCTAAACCAACCTATCTCTGGTTCCGAAATTGAAGCAGCAATCAAAGGCCTTCCAAAAAAGAAAAGTCCTGGACCTGATGGATTCACGGCAGAATTCTGCCAAATGTATACAGAAGAATTTACACCGATCCTCTCTAAGCTTTTTGATGAAATTGAAAGGTTGGAGCACTACCAAACACTTTTTACGAAGCAAATATAACTCTGATACTAAAATATAACAAAGACTCATCAAGGAAAGAAAACTATAGCCCAATTTCCCTGAAGAACACAGATGCAAAAATTATGCTTAATAAAATTCTAGCTAATTGGATCCAAAATTGCATTAAAAAGATAATACATCATGAACAAACGGACTTTGTTCCTGGAAATCAGGGCTGGTTCAACATTCACAAATCAATAAATATAATTCACCACTTAAATAGAATTAAAAATAACAATCATATAATCATTTCAATCAATGCAGAAAAGGCCTTTGATAAAATTCAACATCTTTTTATGCTCAAAACCCTGGAGAGGATAGGGATCAAGGGAAGATATTTTAACTATGTAAGATCCATTTATGACAGACCCATAGCAAACATTATGCTGAATGGCAAAACACTGAAAGCATTTCCACTTAATTCAGAAACAAGACAAGGCTGCCCACTTTCACCAGTCTTATTCAATATAGTCCTTGAAACTCTTGCCAGAGCTATCAGACAAGAGAAGGAAATCAAAGGAATTCGAATAGGAAAAGAAGAAGTCAAGTTGTATCTATTTGCAGATGACATGATCCTCTTCCTAGAAGACCCTATAAGCTCAACCAGAACACTTCTGGAGCTTATAAACAACTTCAGCAAAGTGTCTGGTTATAAGATCAACACCAATAAATCATTATCTTTCCTCTACTCCAGCAACAAGGACACTGAAGAAAAAATTAGGATATCTGTCCCTTTTACCATCTCCTCCAAAAAATAAAATACTTGAGCATAAATTTCACAAAGAATGTCAAGGATTTATACAACAAATATTATCAAACTTTAAAAAAAGAAATTATAGAAGATCTGAATAGATGGAAAAACATTCTACATTCATGGTTAGGTAGAGTCAATATCATCAAAATGGCCATTCTACCCAAAGCCCTATACTGATTTAATGAAATCCCTATCAAGATGCCAATGTCATTCTTCACAGATATAGAAAAAGCAATTCTCAAATTTGTAAGGAATAACAGAAGACCCAGATTAGCCAAAACATTACTAGCAAGAAGGAGGCGGCAGGAGGCATCTCAATTCCTGACCTGAAATTATACTACAGGGCTACAGTAACAAAAACAGCATGGTATTGGTACCAAAACAGAATGGAAGACCAATGGAATAGAATACTCTGAGATGAACCCTCATACCTTTAACTATCTGATATTTGATAAAGGGGGCAAAAGCATAGTGTGGAAGAATGATAGCCTGTTCAACAAATGTTGTTGGACAAATTGGACAGCCATATGTAGACAACTGAAATTGGATTCTTATCTTTCACCCTGCATAAAATTTAAATCAAAATGGTTCAAGGATCTGGATATTAAACCAGCAATTCTACAATTGCTTCAAAAAGAAGTAGGATCAACATTACATGACATAGGGATTGGCACATCTTTCCTTAACAGGACTCCCATGGTGCAAGCAGTAAAATCAAGAATAAATGCATGGGATTCAATTAAGCTAAAAAACTTTTGCTCAGCTAAGGATTTAGTTAAGAGTCTCAAGAGAGAACCTACAGATTGGGAGAAAATTTTTGCCTGCTACACCTCAGGCAGAGGGCTAATACCCAGAATATACAAAGATCTCAAAAAATTAAATACCAAAACCACAAATAACACAATTAATAAATGGGCTATGGAACTAAAAAGAAGCTTCTCAATGGAGGAAGTCCAAAAAGCCCATAAACATATGAGAAAATGCTCTACCTCACTAGCAATAAGAGAAATGCAAATCAAACTTCAGTGAAATTTCACCTCACTCCGGTCAGAACGGCAAAAATGAAGAATACAAACAATTACAGGTGCTGGAGGGACTGTGGGAAAAGAGGAACACTTACATTGCTGGTGGGACTGCAAACTGGTACAGCCACTCTGGAAAGCAGTGTGGAGACTCCTCAAAAAATTAGGGCTGGAACCACCTTTTGACCCAGCTATCCCACTCCTCAGTATCTTCCCAAAAGAGCTAGAATCAGCTTACTATAGAGATACAGCTTCATCAATATTTATAGCAGCTCAATTTACTATAGGTAAATTATGGAACCAACCCAGATACCCCTCACTTGATGAATGGATCCAAAAACTGTGGTACATATATACAGTGGAATACTACTCGGCTATTAGAGAAAATGATATTGTGGCATTTGCAGCCAAATGGATGGAAATGGAAAAATTTTTGCTAAGTGAAGTATTCCAAACTCAGACTCAAGGGCCAAATGTTTTCTCTCATTTGTGGAATCTAGAATATAAGCGGAATCAGTACGTCAGATGGCTAACCTAACAATTACCTCAACATGTATTTTGTTTAGGTTCTGGGGGGACATAGGGTAAAGGGTTGGGAGGGGGAAGGGAATAGGAAGAACATCAAGGCCACCAGAGGGAGGTAGTATGGGGGAATCTAACCTGAGGGGAACCTCTGACTTTCACAAGAAGTCCAATTAATTTGGGACTTAAGTAAAGTGAAACATGGAATCATGGGGAGCCCCGGGGGGGGGAACCATGGTCTGGCACCAATATTGGCTTGTTCTGTCATTACACTTTTGTTCTTGATTGTTTGACAATGAACCCCTCTTAGTTGTAAGACCATGTTTATTGAATAAAAATTTTAAAAAAATAAAGTTGTCAGCCATGCTGATGCCTTCTAGACTGGATCCAACAAGAGACTGGGCAGAACTTTGTGTACATGCAATTTTAAGGAGATGCCATATTTCTTTCTGCCCTTTTCCCTGCATAAGCATGACAGTATTGTCAGCTTCTTTGATGTTACTGCAAGCCATTTCCACCTTGGGGAGTAAATCAATAATCTTCTGCTTACAGCCCAATAACTTGCTCAGATGACCAAACAGTTCCTTAAGAATATGGTCCTGACTCTGCACAGTATGCACAATGATCTTCACCATCTCTGTGCTATCACTGTAGGAGTGATCTGCAGGTCTGTGCTTTAACTGCTCATATAGATCAATTGTACATTGTTCCAGAGATTCCATCAACTCTCCCTGATGTCTTCCATATGAGCCCTTTTGTAGCTCCATGATTTCAGTGTAGAAAGATATAATTTGATTCTCAAGGTACCCAATGACACCAACCTCAACATAGTGAATGGCCTTTTCTTCCATTTCTTTTCATGCTTTTAGAATTTTTTCTGAAATTATCTCATAAATCATCTGCTCACTATATCTCTCCAAGTCAAGCTGAGTGCTTTTGTGAAAAAATTCCAATTCAGCTTTTATTTGCTGTGATGCTGAGATCAAAGCATTCTCCATTTTTGTCAAATTAGCATTATATTTAAGAAGACTCAATATTGCTGCTCTTTGTCCCTGAAAGAGTCTGCTGTAGTCTTTTAGTCCAGACACATAGTGCACTGCTTTAGCCCATACTGTATGTAACTGTATAATTGGAAGCTGTACTTTGCTGTCTTGTAAATATAATTTACTTAAACTGGTAAACTTCTGGAAACAAATGGAAAAGTATTACTTTTATCAAACAAATAAACCACATAGCTACCACAACCTCTAACTCCCTCTAGAACACAATGAGAGGCTGTTTTACGAGGATCCAGAGAAATTCCTGTTCTTGAGAACTGGTATTTATTCCAGTTTCACATTCAATAAGACACTGTAGTGAATGAAGACTTTCATCAGGTGATAACAGAAAAGAAATGACCTTTGCAGAAATCATATTTAGGATGTGTACTATCTTTAAATTCATTAATACAAAATACCTTGGCTGCTTCAACGTAAGATCAACAGATCCCCTTCTCTGCTGTGGATCACAATTCAACATCAACTGTAGCCAGTTTTCCATGGGCTCTGCTATTAAACTACAAAGGCTGTTTGTTTGAGATAAATGGCTACTGAACCGAACTTCTCCTGTCATTTCTTCACATGCAAATATACACTTTTTATCCTTCTTCTTAATTTTCTCATGCCACATGAATGACTGCAGATGATGCAAAAAAGTCCTGTATCTGGCAATGCATTCAAACACCATGGTCCCAAAATTCCAATAATCAGCAATTGCTGTGTAAGGCTTATTCTCAAAGAGCTCTGGGGCCAGATACTGCAGTGTTCCCACAAAAGATGTACAGAGATTTCCCTGATCAACATCTTTGGCATATCCTAGATCAATTATTTTATGCATTACCTTTCCACTAACTTCCTGAAGAATTATATTTTCAGGTTTTAGATCTCAATGTATAATTTTATTTTCATGCAAATATCAAATCCCAGTTAAGAAAGTATTTGTCTTTTTCTTAAAGTCCACAACAATTTTCTGGTGTGTTGAGTAGCTTCTGGAGATCTCCTCCAGAATAGTACTCCATTGCTAGAAGAAGCACATCATTAATTTAAAAATTTAATTCCTCAGGAACATTACAGACCTTTACAACATTGGCATGGTTTAATCTCTTCATGATCTGGATTTAATGGCACCAGCCGTTCTCTGTTTTTGTTACTTAGCTCTAAGCAACAAGACTTAATTGCTATTTTGAGATCAAGTTCCCAATGCTGGTACATACAGACATTTCCAAAGCCGCTGGTGCCAAGCTGCAGCCCTGGGGCCACTCCATGGGGCTGGAGGGCAAGCAGCCTCAGGCCCTGCAGCCGTTCCAAGTCTGTTTCTGGGCCACCATCTATTCATAAGGTTTAAAAATAAAATATCAAGGAACACATATGACAAGTTTTATTCTTTTTTTCATATTCCCTTGCTGCCCTTATTCTGTTTGGATTTTCCAACCATCCTATATTTCTTATAGAGTTTCTTAAAGTAAATATGTGTATTACTATGTATGTCCTCATTTGTCTTCTTTCTAAAAAAAATAAAAAAGCTTTTATCTGAAAAACAAAAGACAAGAGAATATATGTCCACCAGAAATGGCCTACAGGAAATGTAACAGAAGTTCTTCAAGCTAAAATAAAGAGATGTTAGTGAATACGAAGAAAAGATGAGAAAATATTAAACTCATTAGCAATTGTAAATATACAAGTTCAGAATGCCTTACTATTATAAATATAAATCATTCATATTAATATGGAGGTTAAAGAATAAAACAACTAAAGTAATAACTACCTTAATATGTTAAGATAAAGACACTATAGAATGATGTATAATAAAATATCAAACATTCAAATTGTGGAGAGGAATGGTATGCAGGTGAGGAGTTCTCTTCTTAGTATATCTTCTTTTTTCTGTTTTTATCTTTACAATCATGTTAAGTAGCTAGTATTTCAAAATATAATCAACTATGTTTCTGTCAACCTAAAGGTAATCACAATACAAAAATCTATAATATAAAACTCCAAAATGGTAAACAATAATCAAAACACACTATTAGACTCAAGGAAAACTGGGAGAGGGGGAGGAAAAAGAAAGGAACTACAATAAAAAGAGAAATAATTTACAAAATGGTGATATCAAAACTGTATTTATTTATAATTACCTTCAGTAGGAATGGATTAAATTCTGCTATTAAAGACATGAGCTGACTCAATAGATAAAAAAGATACAAGACCCAACTATGTGTTCCATACAAGAAAGTCACTTCACCTCTAAGGATACATACAGACAGAGATTGACAGGGATAAAATAAGACAGGCATGCAAATGGAATCCAAAATAAAACAGAATATCCACCTATATCAGATAAAACAGATTTTAAGTTAAAACCAGTAAAAAACAACCACCCCAGAGAACCCCACCTGGAGCCAAGTGGACCCTCTAAGCAGCCACTCAGGCTCCCAGGGAACCTCAATTCAAAGAAAATGAGGAATCAAACTAGGAAAGGTTCACCTCAAACCCACAACTCCCCTACCAAGGAGTCTAGGAAGTACAATACAAACCTTGAAAATTTATCAACAATCTGATTACTAAAAGGAACAATGATCTAAAAGAAGGTTTAATGAAGGGACTAAGTGAGGAGGTAAAATATACCAAAACCTATGAGACACATCAAGAGAAAAGTTTGTAGCAATAAATGTGCACATGAGCAAAATGGAAAGATTTCAAGTAAACCCTAAAAATGCAATCCACCTCAAGCATTTAGAAAAACAAGAATGAAACAACCCCAAAATTAGATGAATGAAATAAAAAGGAGCAGAACAAAAATAAATGTAATCAAGACTAAAAAAATACATCAAAGTGAACAGTTAGTTTTCCGAGATCAAATGAATAAACTTTTAGTTAGACTAACAAAAAAATTCAAATAAAATTAAAGATAAAAATGAGACATTACAACTGATATCACAGAAAAAAGGACCACAGAACCTACTATGAATAATTATGCTATAGAAAATTATAAAACCGGAAAGAAATTAATAAATCACTGGACACATACAGTCTATGAGGATCAAATCAATAACACTAGAAAATCTGAACAGACTAATAATGAGTAATGAGATTGAAGACGTAATTAAAACACTCCCCCATCAATAGAAACTCCATGATTGGATGGCTTCACAACTAAATTCTAAAAAATGCTTAAAGAAGAATTATGCTCCATTTTTCTCAGACTATTCAAAAATATTGCAAAAGGGGGAAATTGTGGAACTCTTTCTATAAGCCCAGCATCACCCTGACATTAAAATCAGAGAGAACTCAATAGAAAAAGAAAGCTACAGTCCAATATCCCAAATGAGTATAGACACAAAAAATTTTCAAAAAGACTGAGGATGTAGTTCAGTGGCAGAGTGTGGGGCTGGACTGCATGGTCCTTGGATTAGATTCTCAACACTGCAACAACAACCCAAAAAAAGAGAAAAATGAGGTTGAGACAAGGTAAATTTTTGACTGACTCATTTGTTAGCCATATAATGAAAAATTTTATACCATGATCAGGTAAATAAACTATATTTAATGTAGAGCTACGGATGTAGCTCATTGGTAGAGCACTATCCTAACATGTGCAAGGCCCTGGGTTCAAAGCCTAGGAGCACAAAAAAATTTTTTTCAACAAAATAATAGCAAATTAAATCCCAAAAGTATATCAAAACAATTATACACCATGATAGAGTGGGATTTATCCCAGGGATGCAAGGAGGGCTCAACATTCACAAATTAATAAATGTAATATATCACATTAACAAAATGAAGACCGAAAACCTTGTGATCATCTTAACAGATACAGAAAAGGTGTTCAATGATATTCAACACCCTTTTGTGATAAAATATCAGCAAATTAGGCACAGGAGGAACATACCTCAATATAATAAAGACTACATATGAAAACCACACAGCCAATATCAATCTGAACAGTAAAAGGTCAAAAAAAAAAAAAAGCACCTCCTCTAAGATCTGGAATAAAATAAGGATGTCCTTTTTCACCATTCTTAGTTCAAATAGCTCTAGAAGTTTTAGAGAAAGTTGTCAAGTAGGAGAAAGAAAGAAAAGATGTCAAAAGGAGAGGAAGAAATCAAAGCACCCCCACTTGCAGGTGAAACTGTTTGATATATCATAAAACCTACAGACTTCACCAAAAAAAAATCTGATGGAACTGACAAAGTCAGTAAGGTTGCAGGAGATGAAATTAACACACACACAAAACAGTAACACCGATAACAAACTTGCTGGGAAAGAAATCAAGAAAGCAATCCTGTAAGCAACAACCACAAAAAAAATCTAGAAACAGATTTAACCAAGGAAGTAAAAAATCTCTATAATGAAAATTATAAAACACTGATGAAAGAAATTAAGGAAGACAAAAAAAGTTTTTTTTAACTATCCCATGTTCATGGATTGGAAAGCCCAAATTTGTTAAAACAGCCATACTACCCAAAGTGATTTATAAATTCAATTTAATCCTCATCAAAGTACTAAGAATATTCTTCACAGAAATAGGAAAATAAATCCTAAAATTCAAATGGAACCACAAAAGCCCCAGAATAGCCAGAACCAATTTGAGATGAAAAGAAAAAAACACGGGGGCATCACCCCACTTGACTTCAAAACATACTACAAAGTTATAGTAATCAAAACAGCCTATTACTGGCATAAAAACCGATACATTGATAAATAGAACAGAATAGAGAACCCATGAGTAATCCATGTATTCATCAATCAATTTTTTTTCAAATTTATTAGAAGTATATAGAGATACAGTTGAGGGGGAAACATTATCAAAACAGTAGCAAATAATGTATATAAACTTTGTTATTCGGGGGTAATGCCAAAGCATAGATAAACCACCATGGGTTTCACCTGTCGCAGTTTCCCCCAGAAGAACTCATGTGTTAAATGGGTATCTCGTGGAGGAATGACATCGGCTTCTGGAATGGTTCCCCCATCTTCCCAATCACCAGACTCCTATGAGTTCTTCATATACCCTCCCCCCTCCCCATCCCCTTCCCTACACCTCCAAGTATCCTAGAGAGCTATCCTCCTGTTGCACTGAAAGTCATTCAATTTGAGGTTTTGTTAGGTCAGCCGTCTGTGCTACTGCTTCAACATAAATTCTCAATCAATTTTTTTAAAGGCAACAGATACATACATTGGAGAAAGGAACATCTTTAATATATGATGGTGAAGAAACTAGAGATACATATGCAGAAGAAAGAAACTAGATTCCTACCCCTCAACA
>PVKS010050864.1:0-11386 GCA_004027875.1 Aplodontia rufa
CAAGCGCACAACCACTGAGCCACCACTCCAACCCAACAGGGAGGCTTTAGATACCCAATCATGTTAGAGAGAGACCTTATTCATCCAGGACCACATTGAGCAATTTGTTCCACAGTAAAGTACCAATAAGGCTTCAAGACCAGTAAATTGAACTAGGTCTCAATTACTAAGTTACATTCACAATACACTTTTATTAATTAATTTGAAGTATATTCTAGCCTTTTTGAAATTGCCCAAACTCAAATATGAGCCCCCAACAACATCCAAAGTGTTGATAGAAGGACTGGAAGCATAGCTCAGTGAGATAGCGTATGCTGAACATGCACAAGGCCCTGGGCTTCATTCTCCGCATCAGGAACAAACAAACAAATAAAACAAAGGCATTCACCAAATTTTGAGTCAATTTCCTTCCACTAGCATAGACCAATTTTAAACCAACCATATTCCAGAAATCATACGCGGGTCATCAAAGCACCTGCTATCAGTATCTCTGACAAAGAGTCTTATTATAATAACTGTTGGAATTGAGAGTGAGGAAATGACGAGAAAGAGTAAGCAAGGCCAGCTTGAAATCAAAACACAATGAGGATTATAAAAGCGGGAGTTTCTGAAAGGTGGAGGAAAAGCAGAACACTATCAGTTCAGAACTATCAAGACCGTAAAACCTCTCTATTGAGCATAATATCATGGTTATTTCAAACATGTCTTCACATGCAAAATGTGAGGAAGAAAGAGAAGAAAATAGAAGCCAAACAAAAGTTTTATTTAGGGAAGTCATAAAACATTGTCATCTAAGCCTGGACACTGTTGAGAGCAAATGGAGGCTTTGTTAACCACTCTGTCAAAAATGATTCCTGGGCAAAAAGGAATATATGATTATTCCAGCTGTGTGGGAAGAGAAACCTAACAGAAGGAGTTTTAGAACAATCCATACTGAGGGCCAAGGATGTAGCTCAGTGGTACAGCACTTCCCTAGCTTGTGCAAGGCCCTGGGTTCAATCCCCAGTATTGTTAGGGGACAGAGGCAAATGGTAGGAACATGAGGTTATGAGAATAATTCTATAAAATGGGCCCACTGTGCTAACCACACATGCTTTCTTTTCCAAAAAGCAATTTACCTGCAGCTCTGCCAGGCCTAAGTGAACAGGCTATGCTACACTTCTCAACAAACTGCAGAGAAATGCAGGCCCAAAATAATGTTAACAGAAGAAACCCAAGTTACCCTGAAGGATTCTGAAACTCAGAGAGATAAGGATAATTCTTCCTAGCCAGAAAATCTAAATCTTTAAGAATGCATGGTTAAGAATTCCAACTAGAAACCGTCAGCATGGGTCATGGTGACCTAGAGTCACCATGACAGTGAGGTCTTAAGTCTGGTGTTGCCAAATTAAGAGGTGGATCTAGGCAGGACTCTCTGGAAACTTCTCTGGGATCCCCGATAAAAGTGGAGTACAGGAGAGGCACATTGTCCCTTTCTTCTCCAAGAGGACCCACTTTCTCCCTTGAAGGTATTCCCTTTCTTTTTTCTATCCCTTCAATAAACTCATTCCTGTTACTTTGAGTGACCTGTCTGAAATCTTTCTGATTTGTTTACAAGAAGGGGATTTAGAATCAGCATATTATAGTGACACAGCAAAATCGATGTTCATAGCAGCTCAATTTACAATAGCTAAATTATGGGAACAACCCAGATGTCCCTCACTGGATGAATGGATCCTAAAACTATAGTACATACATACCATGGAGTTCTACTCAGCAATTAGAAACAATGATATTGCAGCCTTTGAAGGTAAATGGATGGCTATGGAAGAAATTATGCTGAGTGAAATCAGCATAACCCAGATAACCAAGGGTTGAATGTCTTCACTCATCTGTGGAGGCTAGAGCTAGACTCTGGCCATTGAGAAAGGAGGTCTATTATCATGTTTTAAATCCAGATAAGGTGTAATGTCATACAACCTAAGGCATTTATAGAGATGTACTGGGAAGTGGGGGGAGGGATAAGGGTAGGTAATTGGGGGGAGGGCTCTTTGGGGTAAATCTAATTTTCAGAATTTATATATGTATTATATTATTTCATTAGAAGCTTGTTTGATTATTTAACAAATAAATTTCTGAATAAAAAAAAGAATCAGGTTGGAAGGGGGTCTTCATGCTGCCTCAGTTTCCCTAGGATGCCCAGCTCTATAATAATACCAGATAAATAAATAGAATGATTGATATTGATGAGGTCCTTTTTCTACCCTCCCTTTCTATCAGAAAATATATATCAAACAAAAATAATAATCCATTTGAAAGAGATAGCTATTATCGGTTTCTTTATTGAACTTAGGGAGGTTTATAAAATGTCACCCTCAAACACTGACAAATCACTTGATACCTGAGACATAGGTGAGTGGGTCACTCCAGCAGAACCTACAGGCACCACGTCAGGCTTGAAAGGGTCAAAGTCCAGATCCAGCAAAGTCTCCTCTTTCTTCACCTCAGGGACTTCATTCTGTTAACACAAAGCAAACCATGCATCAGCGTAAACTGATGTGACTTCATGACACATCCCATGGAGATCCTCTCTAATATAAGTACTCACCTCCCCCAAACATGCTCTGATAGTTTACCAGTTGTATGGTTCATCCATGTGTTTCCAGATTCACTCAGCTACATGTAGTGAGAGGGGAAACAACTAACTCTGTCCCAGTCTAATCTACATCACCCTGGGACACGCATGTTTCAGGCTCCAGTTCCTGTCCTTTGTCCAGCTCTAAGGCCAGAGAACAATGAACATCTTTATGAGGTGTCCTAATGATTCTCAGATGTAAGGATCTCTTCTTTCAGCTCAGATAACTCAGATCAAAAAATTTCAGATGAAGAAAGAGACAGAAAATGATTCAAGACTTGGACTTTATTACAGTAACCCACTTCTGTGATGTTCCTCAATGAAGCCTAGGGAATGTGTACTGCTGACCCCTCATCTCCTCGGGGGTGCCATATCTCATTAGTTTTCACATGATCCATTCTTTGAGCATATTATTGTTCCCACTGTTTATATATTAGAGGGATGGTGAGAGAGACAGAGATGGAGAAAAACAGAGAGGGAGAGAGAGAGAAATGTCCGCTAACATTCACTACAAAATGATCCGCCTCAAAAATACTCTTGATCAGAAAATAGGTAAAACAAATAAGACACAGAATAATAAAAAATATGTAATATTAAGCATAAGCACTTGCTCATTTACTTGTGGTATCACCACACAGGAAAACAACATGCGCTTGAAGTGTATCTAACCAGGCTCAAGTTGCACAGTAAAGGGCAGAATTGAGACAAAGTCTTCTTAAAATGCACTGCAGTGAAGAGAACTGGGGTCAGTTTTACACAGTTCAAATCATGTGTTTATCATATTTGATATTTCATTTTTGAACATTTTGTCAGGTCATACGACTGGGTAAATTATTACATGAAAATAGAAATATTTGGAGCAAGGTAAAGAACAGGAGTTAACTTCCATTCATATTGGTCATGAGCATAAACTTTTCAAAACCTAAAAATGCATGAAAACCTGAAGGGAGGTATAATGGCTATATCCATTAGCATATCCACACTCACTGTAGAGGAAAGCTGTTATATACCATGTTATTAGCCTTTTCTATTTTGCAGCAAGACCACTCCTCATATACATTATTAAAGTTTTGTAAGGACAATGTTCTTTGAGAACTCTTCTTTCTTTAATAATTACATTCACAAAATGGATTCTATTCCTCTGTATTCAAAATCTGCATGACTTAGTTTTCACCAATTTTTGTACTGATAAAAATCATATATTTTAACTTGCACTTAGAATATGCAAGGCACTATTCTAAGAACTTGATATATATGAGTATCACCCATGTAAATGAACTTTGGTGCATTCTAATGATGACAATATCACTGCCTTTAAAGCAGCAACTTTACTATATTCTCCAAACTGCATGTTATCCAATATAATCATTACAAAAAGTTGAGGAGGAGACAGTATCATTTCCCCATTTGAAGGAATCAGAACGGGTTGAAAAAGGTGTGTGAATGCAAATCAGAGAACACGACAAAATGAGAATTACACCACAGTGGGCTATGCTCAGACTTTGGTTGAGATAATCCAGGCTTAAAACCCAACTTCTGCACATGCTAGGTATCTCTCCCTGATCTTCTTTGAGACTTATTTTCTTCATGCATTAAACCGTGGCAATACTAGTAGGAATGCCACAAGCAATGAAGGCAATAAATGCATTGCACATAATATAGAGAAGATACTCAAATGAAAGCTAAATGTTATTAATTACTATTAACAACAATGTGACTATAATTACTGTCACAAATACTCACAGTATTCATTTGACTGACTTCAAAATGTGCATCTGTCTTCTTAAGGCTCAATTTCTACTAGTCAGACCCCTTAATCTTGAGAATTATCCATTAAGGCACAACATACCAAATAGTATTTTCTTTTCCTTTTTTTTTTTTAAGAGAGAGGGACAGTGAGAGAGAAAGAGAGAATAAATTTTATTTAGTTTTCCATGTGACTTTTATTGCTCTGACACTTGGTTGTGCATGTGGTGCTGGGGTTTGAACCCATGTTCATACGCATGCCAGGCAAGCACATTAAGCACCAAGCCACCACTACAGCCCCAAATATTATTTTCATAGAGCTCCGAAAAAAAAAAAAAGGAAAAGGGGTTTCCTATTTACATAGTATCACTATTTAAAAGGCCAAAGAAGTACTACAACTCCATTATTGTATATTGAAACACAGTAAGATATAATTTCTTTTAACATCACCAGAGAAAACTAATCTTCCCATGTATTTCACCTAGCTCAACATTAGAGCCTATCTGGTGTGGTCCTGCTCCCAACATTCTAAGTTTTAGGTGAACTTCATCTTTAGTACTCTTTTTGTCATCAAAAGTCTGGAAGAGGTGAACTGCAGTGTGTTTGTAAGAAAGGAGCTAGCCATGGAAACCACAGTGGAGAAGAGTCATCCAGAGGGAAAACATTACCAGTTATAATAACTTTCTGTGCTGTTACATGAGGCATCTTCTCATAGGGATGTCTAAGTTTATTAGTACGGTACTGGACTCTTCTAGCATAGGCATACAATGTGAGCAAGAACCTCACAGATGGCCTTGCCATGGATTCATGATAGATGGATTTTATTTCCCTATTCCTTAACTTAGGACTGACCACGTGTCATGCTTTGGTCAACGGGTATTAGTCAATATAGTGCCAGCAAAGTAATGAAATGTGCTTTTATGGTCAATTTGCACTTTTGTTTTGTTTTCCTGCTGTTCACTTTGAAAAGTACAACTGTGGGTAACCACTGGTCCACAGAGGATGAGAGACACATGGAGCATAGTCGGACCCACCATAATCAAATTTCTCCAAACCAGTCACAAGGTGAGACACTTAAAATGAGCTAGAGAATATAAAGATGGATCACTTACAAAGGAGTGACAAAGGATAAGATTTCTCATCAGAGTTAAATGAAAGCAAACAGACAGATTTCTGAGTGATGTCTTTACAGTTCTTAAAGAAACATACTGCCAACTTAGAATTCTATACACCTTGAAAATATCCCTTGAAAAGCAAAAATGAAATGAAGACTAATAAAATTAACAATCCTTTGTCAATAATATTATTAGCTAGGGGATGGGGTGCTGGCTCAGTGCTTGGAGCTATTGCCTGGCAAGCACAGAGAACCAAGGGTCGAATGTCTTCACTCATTTGTGGAGGCTGGTGCTAGACCCTGGCCATTGAGAAAGGCGGTCTATTATCATGTTTTAAATTTGGATAAGGCGTAATGTCACACACCTAAGGCATTTGTAGAGATGTACTGGGAAGTGAGGGATAAGGGTGGGTAATTGGAGGGGGGCTTTTGGGGGTAAATCTAATTTTCAGAATATATATATATATTATTTCATTAAGATCTTGTTTGATTGTTCAACAAATAAATTTCTGAATAAAATTAAAAAACAGATAATCTGAATTACTCTACATTTATCCAAGGAATTTAATTTATAGTTAAAACATTTATCAACAAAAAACCATGCCTAAATGGGTACATGGAAAATTTTACTACATATCTAGGGAAGAAATAATAACAGACCTACCCAAAGTCTTCAAAAAATTGAAAAAGAGTAAACATTTACCAATTTATTCTATGAGGTATTACCTTGGTATTAAAATTGGAAAGAAGATATTACTGAAGAAAAGTAATAAATTAGTATAGACTAATATTCATCACGAACACAGGGATGCCTACACAAAGCTTTAGCAAACTGTACTCACACATACACACACACACACACACACACACACACACACACACACACACTTGTTCCCCCACATATATATATGATAATGCATTATCATCATATAAGGAATACATGGTTTGAAAGCCAGTGTAATTCACCATATTAACAAACTAACGAAGAATACTTACATGTTCATTTTAATAAATACATTCATAAAGAATATTTGAGAAAATTCACATCCATTCCCTTTCAAAACTTTCAACTATACAAGAATAACAGGTTTCTTCTTCACTGATAAGGTTACCTTATAAAATCTACAACCAACACAGTGAACTACTTAATGTTTCTGCCCTAACATCATGACAAGGATGAGTACTTCACCAAACATTATACTGGTGGTATACACCAGTGAAATTAGGCAAGAAAAGAAATATACAGAATATAAATTAGAAAGGAAGAAGAAAAACTGTCTTAATTGCAAAAGATATGATAACTTATATAGAAAATCCAATGAACTGTACAAGATCTACAGGAACTAATAATTGAGTTTGGCAAATAACCACTGAGTTTTGCACACTACAACATCACAATAAGAAAATCAGTTTTATTAATATAAAAAGGTGTGAACATCAAGTGCTACAATAGCACTAAAATATGAAATATTTAGAAATAAATCCAATAAAGAATGTAGAAGAACTTTACACTGTAAACTAATACAAAACATAGCAGAGAGAAATCAGAGAAGACCTTAATAAAGGGAGAGATTCACTGTATCTATGATTTAGGCAACTCAATAATAGTTGAGGTTTCACTGACCTATGGATTCAAAGCAATACCGATTAACAGTGTATTGGGTTGAATCATGTCCTCTAATGGTTATGCCTACATGGAGCCTATGAATGTGACCTTATGTGGCAATAAGTTCCTTATCATTATTTCAGCGATGGCTTCATGGGTGTATACATGTGTCAAAACTTACCAAATAATATACTTGAAATATGTGTAGCTTATAGCATGTCAACCATACATCAAGCTGATTAATAAAGGAAAAAAAGAACTTAATAAGTGGTTAAACCTAGGATATCACATCCTCACAATAGTATTCTTCTGCCACATAAAATTAAACGATAAAGATCAAACTTACATAAGACTATTTTACTACATTTATATTTAAAAAATAACAAATTGGGGCTGGAGAAGTGGCACAGTGGTAGCGAGCTTGTCTGGCATATGCAAGGACTCAGGTTTGAACCCCAGCACCACATACACAACTGAGTGTTGGAAAAATAAAAGAAATAGATGAAAAAATAAATAAAATTGATTTTACCTCCCCCGCTCCTTCTCTCTCTCTCTCTCAAAAAAATAACAAATCACAGAACTGAGTTTAAATAATCTACTTTTCAAAACTATACATTTTCTTCACTATTAAAAGGGGAAAATTGTGGCATTATACAAACAATACTAGCAGGCACACCGCTACACCCACACATATGCACAATGATTTCTTAAATCATAATACAGTATTAGAGTGAGCCAGATTATCATGAGGCCATAGGCACTATACACAGAAATTCAAACCTATTTTGAGAAGCTTTACTGCTTCCCAGATCTTGTGTTAGATATGTGTAACTCCTCAAAGAGATGAAATAGGAAGCTTAAGGTAGAAAGGATCACATTTTTAGGAACAAGTCCCATCAGGGGTTATTTTTCATGAAAAATATAAATATTTTTCATTTAAAGGTCACAAATTAATTTGTAATTTCTAACAGTGAATCAAGTTTTAGCATTTCATCAATAAGTACAATGAAGCAGCAGCCTAGGGAAATCTAACTGAATGGTTGGATATCTATGACAAGATTTCTATAGATGGATACCTACAGTTAGCATGAATAATGGTATTAACTATAGTACCTTGACAGGGTTCAAGCATTTTATATTTACTCTTAGAATGGAACATCTTTCAAACATTTAAAATGCTGTTGGCAAGTATTTGTTCCACAACGTTTGCTATCCATGGAGTGAAGACTACCCTGCAGATCCTTTTCTTCATAATCTAGACTTATCAATTGCTCTCCTGTCACATTTGCTTTCTGTGCCGACCTACGTTTAAATAATCCTGCCATGCCCTGATGATTTGACACACAATAAACTCAACTTTCTGGGGAACTCTTTCCTCATTTTTTTTTTGTTAAGTAACAAGCTAGTCAACTGCAGTCATTCTTAGTGCAGTATGTCATGGATTTTGTGCATTGCTTTTGTATACACTGTGACTAAGAGTTTAAATGCTGACAGTAATGAGAATAGAGAGAGCAAAGAAGGTGGATGGGGCTTACACTAGAATGAGGTTCTGTTATGAACAGTGGATTTAACTGGTTCCATGAAGACCACTATAAACTGGGATTTGCAATATCATTGATGCATAACCAAGTAAAGAATTTATAAATATTGAAATCCAAACAAGTTCTGGAGTGTGTGCATACTGGACATTTAAGAGAGACAGTTAAACTGCTTTGATCGTTTACTGGATGCCTAGCATCTGCTATTCTTCGGGTGTTTAAAATGCTGGTGCACAGGGCCTATGGCATTCTGTTTCTCATGACTGTACTCAGAGCATCATGGTATGGCAGAAAAATCTTAGGTTAGCTCATCTGCTAAGCAGAGATAATGATGCAAAGCTAAATAATACAATCATTTAAAAATATTTTCATAACACTAGATGATAAATAAATTGCACTGCTTAGTTAACTCTGCTCAAGGAATGGAGCAATAATGTTGATGATCCATCCACTAGAGTGATAAAATGATTAAAAGTTCGGCGTCAAACACACTGCAATTTCTCTCCCTTCCCAATTCCATCTTACTAATTCTTTCTGTCTTAAAATAATATTAACATGTTTACTGTGAAAAATAGCAAGTAAAAGAATCAACTGATCCAAAAATATGCTACAATGAAAACTGAAGCCAATGTAGAACTTAAAACAAGGCTGCAGACACCCAGCCAGAGAGTGCTGTGTACGTCCACAACTGCAAGCTGGCCACCTCAGGACTGCAGAGATAAAGGGGGGCATTTCATGCATCAATTTTGCAAGCCAGAAATCTGTTTCCATTTGATTTTCTAGGAAAGATAGTGTATTTCATAAACTTAAAATGAAAGGCACAGTATTAGGCTGGAAAACAGAGATATGAGTGGAAAAGTAGATGGTGTTAAATTGGTCCCAACACTCACAGAGCTGAAAAGCTGTGCTCATGTCTTGCCTGCCTACAAAATGGGCATCTCTGCGGGAGCCATGGGCAGAGCTTGGAGGAACAGTCATGAATGCTCAAAGGATAATTCCTCTGGATTTGTAGAAGGGAAACCATATCAAAGAGACAAAATATGGAACATTATTACTGGGAAAATTTTAAATTATCCGTTATGGAAAGATATTCTAAAACAGACATCTTTCCTTCCTAGGCCACTGCACAGGAAAAGGTACCCCTGAACAGGGAAGGACCCACCTCTGACCCTGCGTCTAAGAGGGCCTATGCTTTGGGGCACATTTCTTAACATTTCCTAAGTCCTTCTCTGATTGTTGGAACCAGTTGTGGCTGCCAGTCCTGTCCGGTCAGGACTACTCAAGTTTGCATCAGACTGTACATCTCTCCTTTTTGAGTACTCTCCAATCCTATTCCATTTATAGGTTGGTCATACATGCTGGTAACCTGGGGTTCATATTCTTGGAGGTGTCCTAGAAGACAGAAGTCAGGTCGGTTTTCAGGAGGGTGACTGGTGAGTATGTGGCTCCCTCTGGCAGGGAGGGAATCCCACATGACTGGCCACTGGAGTGCTGATGATATGCTTATTTCACTTGGCTCAAAGTATTACATGGAAAAATATACTTTATCAGGGCCACAATCTCTTAGGAATGCCCTGGAGGGAGGGTGAGGAGAACACATTGAATTTAAGATAAAGTCATCAAAGTAGAATAAAAAGTTCGAACATTTTTTTGAAGAAAAAAAAGAGAAAGTGAAAATCTTGCATGTGTGTGTGTGTGTGTGTGCATACATGAATGCTTTGTTTTTTGTGTTAAAAATCTTACTTATATACATGCATTTGGTTTCCAATGATATAATATCTTTTAAATTTTCATTTCTTAAAATATTTTACCAAACATCTATTTCTCATTAGCAGGGTGTTTTAGGTGGGTGATGGGGAGACTGAGAAACTCTGGCTTACATTAAGTTAAATGGGGTTCTCTTTTGCAGAACTTCTCAGAACCTTGAACATGCTGAAATAAACTTTGAAAAAGCATAAGTCCCATATGACCAAGCACCCCCTTTTCACAGCATCTAATAAGATCAGTATTTCTCAAGAACACATTTTGAAAACTGCTATTTTAAAAGAACAATGTATGGACCACATACAGAGGGTTTCTTTAAATTTAAGTTCTCGGGAGGGCAGGATAGGGCATTGTAAGTTTGTTCTCTGGAAGGTCCATTTTGATAAACAATGAACCAGAAAAGCAAGAAAAGCTTTTTTTTTTTTTAACGTTAAAATGACTTTATTTATTTTTTATTTATGAGCAACCTTACAAGACTTTAACAAAATAATATAAAATGTGTATAAAATGTGTAAATATTCTGGATATTGCAATTATCCCCAGGAGTGCGCCCCCCCCAATGACCCTCCCTTATCCCTCCCTTCCCCTTCCCATTATAACTCTAAAAAAAGTATTAGATTGTAAAGCATTACATCTTATCTGGATTTAACTCATGCTACTAGACCAACTTTCTCATTGTCCAGGGTCTAGTCCCCACCTCACAGATGAGTGGAGACAATCAACCCTTAGATCTCTGGGTTAAGCTGATTTTACTCATCATGATCTCTTCCATAACCATCCATTTACCCTCGAAGGCTGCAATATCATTGTTTCTAATTGCTATGTAATATTCCATGGTATAAATGTACCACAGTTTTTGGATCCATTCTTCCAATGAGGGACACCGGGGTTGTTTCCATAGCCTAGCAATAGTAAATTGTGCTGCTATGAACATCGATATTGCTGTGTCACTGTAATGTGCTGATTCTAAGTCCCCTGGAAAGATACCCAGGAGTGGAATAGCA
>PVKS010050865.1:0-11379 GCA_004027875.1 Aplodontia rufa
TCATTTTCCGTGCCTTGTCTCCTCTTGCCTCCCATTGCAGCTGTCCTCTGGGAGGCACTACGCAAGATGGGACTGCGTCCTGGGTATGATGGGGCTGTCTCATCTCTTGCCTGTTTGAGCATCCTTTGGCAACAGAGGATGGTCCCAGGATTGCGTTAACCTGGTCTGAGGGGTTTGGTTTGGGAAGGAACTGAGCCAAAGTATATGAACTGGGTGGATGGGAAAATAGTCCTGAATTCTCTGCCTCTTTTCTCTTCTCTGACCTTGTGCAGGAAAGCTTTTTGCTTTTCTTTGGGTGAAGTCAAATAGTTTCTGATTATGGTTTTCTTTCTTGTCTTTTCTTTTTTTCAACTATCAGGGTGAGACATCCCCTCCTTGGAGATCTGAGGAAACTTCTTACTTATGAATTTGTAAAGCAAAAGTAAGTGATACCCAAGGAGCATTTTCTGGGTCTCATGTTTCTGACTCTGCTGGTCTGCCTCAGAAAGCCCTTTTGAAGCTCATTTCTTTACCTGTACATAAGCTCACAGAATCACATCTGTAATCAGAAATATACTCAATGAGGTTGAATTTTTCTACAGTATAGTTGTCCTCCAAATAAAACCTGTCCAACATTCCCATGGTGGACATTCCCAAGCCTTGTGCAGGCAGAGGTTTTTGCACTGCTGTGTAATCATGGCAATGGGCCTATCTGTGGCTCACTGACAAGATTACAAGAAACTGGACCTAGGGCTTTGGCAGAGGGAGTGAGATTAGTATTGTCCTTTGTGTGACCCTAAGCAAGCCTCCCCTGCAGCTCTGAGAGATTGCCTACTATAGAACCACTGGCACAGGAATTCAGAGGTCTGATTATTAAAGGGTAAATAACATGATTGTGTTTAGAAATGAATCTGGTAGTGAGAGAGTTGCTACCTGAATTTAGTAGCTTCAAAATCTGAGATTATTATGCATGGGTAGACTACCACTCTGTCTGGGTAGGTAGACACAGACTTTTTTGCTCTCTCAGATACCTGGACTACAGACGAGTGCCCAACAGCAACCCTCCTGAGTACGAGTTCCTCTGGGGCCTCCGTTCCTACCATGAGACTAGCAAGATGAAAGTGTTGAGATTCATTGCAGAGGTAACGGAGGAACTGCTCCAGAATTGATAGGTTAAGGGATGAGGTATCACTGGCTGGTAAAGGCCCAGAGCAGAAATAAGATCCTAGGTATGTTGTTGTTGTTATGTAAGCAATAACACAAAATTGGGTGCCTAACAGGTATTGGATGCTTAACATGTAGTAACTAAGAGTATTACAAGTTTTGTATTGTTTTCATTTTTGTCAGGTTTCTTAATATATTTTTAGTTTTTCCAAGCTTTTTAAAGGTGTAACTGACAAAAATTATATATATTTACAGGTTACATGATTTTTAAAGTGTTGAGTGTTTTTCACTTATTTTTAATTGACTGATAAAAGTTGTACATATTTGTGGGGTACAATGGATGTTTTTATGATATGTATGTATGCATTATGGAATGATTAAATGAAGCTGACAAGTTAACCATTATCTCACAAATTTTTTTGTGTAGTAAGAACATTTAAAACCAGCTCTTAGCAATTTTCAAATATATAATATATAATAATTATAGTCAGCATGCTATACAGTAAATCTCCAGAAATTATTCATCCTAACAAAATTCATAACATTTAACCAATATCTCCCCATTTCCCACTCCACCCCAGACTCTGGTAACCACCATTCTAGTCTTTTTTATGGGTTTGACTTTTCTTAGATTTCACATACAAATCACATCATATGGTATTTGTCTTTTATATATCTGGCTTATTATCACGATGTTTTCTAGCTTTATCCATGTTGATATAAATGGCAACATTTCTTTCTTTTCAAGGCTAAATAAATCCATTTGTGTGTAGAATACTTTTTCTTTATCCATTTATCTGTTTGTGGACAGTTAGGTTGATTCTTTATTCTGGTTGTTGTAGATAGGTTTTATTTGGTTTTCTATTCTTTTTTTTCAGGTTCAGAAGAGAGACCCTCGTGACTGGACTGCACAGTTCATGGAGGCTGCAGATGAGGCCTTGGATGCTCTGGATGCTGCTGCAGCTGAGGCTGAGGCGCGGGCAGAAGCAAGAACCCGTATGGGGATTGGAGATGAGGCTGTGTCTGGGCCCTGGAGCTGGGATGACATTGAGTTTGAGCTGCTGACCTGGGATGAGGAAGGAGATTTTGGAGATCCCTGGTCCAGAATCCCGTTTACCTTCTGGGCCAGATACCACCAGAATGCCCGCTCCAGATTTCCTCAGACCTTCGCAGGCCCCATTATTGGCCCCAGCGGTACAGCCAGTGCCAACTTTGCTGCCAACTTTGGTGCCATTGGTTTCTTCTGGGTCGAGTGAAATATTGGGTAGGTACATCAATTTATACTGGGCAGTTAGGGACCTTGGAGGATATAGGGTTGATGGGATTGTATTTATGTGCAGGAGGTAAGAGTCAGAAAATTCTTAGTGGGCAAATGAAGAAAGTATAGGGAAACACTGGTATTTTGGTTGTATATCTTTTCTTAACTTTTTCTTTCTTATTTTCACAGATACTGCTCATCAGTTGCAATAGTCTTTCCCCTGAGTGAGGCTAAAGCCTCAGATTCCTTCTAAACACAAGCTATCTATAGAGCCACATCCTGTTGACTGAAAGTGGCATGCAAGATAAATTTATTTGCTGTTCCTGTCTATTGCTTTTTTTTCCTTGTGTGCTGTCAAGTTTTGGTATCAGAAATAAACGTTGAAATTGCAAAGTGAATTAGATATGCTCCATTTTTCTTTTCTTTGTATTCAGGGAGAGATCAACATATTTAACGGGAGAGGACATCAGTTTTAGCCTGAAGGGCAGATCAGCTTTCAACAGGTGGAAATGTGGGTAGATCCAGCTAATGGATTTGGAATCAAAGGGAGGTATCAAAGAACACAAGTGTTAAAGAGAACAAATAATAACATAGTTAATTCAGTAAATATCACATAACTCATATGTGTAGATATGCTGCTACATGTCCTGGAGTGACATTGAGAAAAATAGTGAGGAAGAACTTCAGGTAATGACAAGATCAAAAGTGGGAGTTGTAGGGGAGAGGTGAGTCAGTGGGTTGGTTATACCCGTTCATTTGGGAAGTGAAATATCTACACTATGGAGACAGGAGTAGGGAGTAAGAACACTATGAGGGGGCTGGAGCAGTGGGTCAGCGGTTGGAGAGCTTGCCTGGCATGTGTGAGGAGCCGGGTTTGAACCCCAGCAACACACAAACAACTAAGTGTCGGAGAAATGAAGACCAGATGAAAAAATAAATAAAATTGATTCTCTTTCTCTCTCCCTCTCCCCCTTAATCCCTCTCTCTCTTAAAAAAAAAAAACCACTGAGCCACAAGCCAAAGTCTGAGAAAGAAAATACAACCATAGCCACATTGCCCACACCTCCTCCCCATCTCTGGGAATGCAGCCCAGCAGCCTATCCCTCTAGGAAACCCTCACAATTCTTCACCCCACAGGACCAGGCTTTATCATAGACAGGGTTTTATGGACAGTGAAGGAGGCCTTACAATGGCCTCTTCTTTCCTGCCAGCAGAAAGAGAAGCCTTTGTTGCTTAGAGAACAAGGATTAAGAAAGTAAGAAAGCTCCGTGCAGAGTTAGACAGCCTTTTGCTGTGACTGAACAGGGACCTGGCTTGATTACTAAGATCTGTGCTGGAAGCAAGGCTCTCCGAGACACTGAGGATGAAATTATGCATAGACTACAATTTCCTTAGGAGCTTGGTGGTATCTGGGCATGAGGACAAGGGCACATGGCATAAGAAAAGCAAGAACAAATGCAAATTGACCCATTGAAAAAAGCTCAGTAATGGGCAGGGACAGTGTCCAGGGCTTCCTTGGGCTCCTAGATTATGTCCAAATTCTGAAAAGGTCCTTGGTTAATAGAAGACAGTAGTCACTGTCCTAGTCCCTCCCCTGCCTCTTGTCCTTTCTGCTAAGCTCCACTTTTTCAGACAGGTCTAGGTCCTGACTCTCTTCAAAGGCCTGGGGGAATCTCAACCTGAGGCCTTTTCAGTACAGATTGTCCTAGTCTTAAATCTGGTGCCTCAGGCCTGTGCTGTAGTTCCTGCATTTCTGGTTTTTTTTTTTTTTTTCCTTCTAGTGATATGAAACACCTGGGGTCTGTGGGATTTCAGCAACCATTTTAATTAGATTGGAAATGGTTTCTTCCCCAGAGTTCCCAGACAGGAATGCAGCCCTACCAACCCCTTGATTTTAGTCTTGCCTGAACAGAGAACCCAAACAATCCACGCCTGACCTACACTAACTAGAAGGAAATTAATGGATGTTGTTTTAGCTACTCAGTTTGTGGTCATTTGTTATGCATTAATAGAAAACCAATACTTAGCCTTTGTGGGATGACATGCCCGGATGTTTGTCTAGTCTACCCCTATTGAAACAGTAAATCAGATTATTCCCCCTGGAATTGCCAAGGGGCAGGCATGCAATTTACTCTTAGTCAATCACTTGCTCTGCTCCTTGGACTTTGAAATTTAAATGATTGACACAAGAGTGAAAAAAATGGTTTAGGTGATTTTGTCCCCAGGGCAGCATCCTGATCAGTCTGTTCCTGTGTTTGTGCTTTGTTGCTATTCAGTTCTCAAGTTACTTTCTTTGGTCTTTCTCCAGTTCTGTGAGCTTCTGGCATCTTTCTAAGGAAACTGTTTTATTTACATTGGCAAGAAAAAGAGGCTTCTAGATTCTAATTCCACCTTTTATCAATGGTGTGACTTTGAGCAAGTATCTTCCCTGCTCTGAGTCCTAGTTTACTCATGCATAAAAGTAGGTTAGGAGATAAAATATTTGGCAAAAACTGAATTTCCATGAATTCTTCTGTATTTTCCAGGTACCTCTGCTATTGTGCTGGGGTCATATGACTATTTCTGGCCAATGTCTAGAAGTGATAATGTGCACTACCAGGACAAGAAATCTACAGGTCCCTATATCTTCAAACTAATGTGTGTCCAGCAGAGTCCTGGAATAGTTGGTTGGATGCCCTATTGGAGGTGAGACAGGATGAGAACAGGAAGGACTGGGATGGCCTTTGAATTTGAGACTTGTCCCAAACTTTCTCTACCTTTGCTATAGCACTAAGCTGCAAAAAGGCTCCCATGCCTAGGGAGTTAATTAACTTTGGTGTTGTGTGGAGAGGGGCAAATGAAAAATGTGACATATTGGACTGGAAGGCTAAAGGGGATCAGACAACTAACTAAGTGTAGGTTGGGATTACATTGAAGACAAACCTCAAAGATGAACCTGCTTAGCTTAGACCTTACCTATGCATATGATGCCAGCTTTTTCACCCACCAATTTTTTTATCTATTGATAATTCTTCCCCATTCAATTATTACCATGCTTGCTATACAAAGATAACTTTCTATTTCCATCATTCTTTTATGTTGTTTGGTCTAATTTATATAAACTCATATAAGTTTATAATTAGCAATCATTCTTTTTTTGAATTTTTTTATTTTTGAACAACCATACCAGTTTTTAACAAAATAATATAAAATGTGTATATATTCTGGATATTGCAATTACCCCCAGGAGTGCCCCCCCAATTACCCTTCCTTATCCTGCCCTTCCCCTTCCCACAATATCTCTAAAAAAAGTATTAGGTTGTAAAACATTACATCTTATCTGGATTTAACACATGCTAATAGACCAACTCTCTCACTGTCCAGGGTCTAGTCCCCACCTCCACAGATGAGTGGAGACAATAGACCCTTAGTTCTCTGGGTTAAGCTGATTTTACTCAATCATTCTTTTTAAAAAAAAAAATTATCTAGTTTTATCTGAAGAGGAATTTTATCAAATATTATATAATTTGGGGCTCAACTAATTCTTTTTCTTTTTAAATTATTTTAAAAATTTTGACTAGGGGCTGGAGCAGTGGCTCTGCGGTTACTGCGCTTGCCCAGCATATGCAAATACACAAGTTCAAACCCCAGCACCACGTATGCAACAAAGTCTCAGAGCAACAAAAGACACGTGAAAAGCTAAATAAAATTGGTTCTTTCTCACTGTCCCTCTCTCTTAAAAAAGAACAATTAAAATTTTTTTGACTAACGTGTATTAATTGCAGATACTAATGGGATTCAGTGCAATATTTCTGCACATGAATATAGCATGCATTGATCAAATCCAACCTCCTTTTATCTGTTGCCCCCCACATCCTTCCCAATTTCCATTAATCACTATGCTGTATTCACATCAACATTTTTAGCTTGCATCATTCTTTTCTTTCCAGCTTTATTGACATACAATTGACAAGTAAAAATTATATGTATATACAGTGTACAACATGTTTTTGTGTATACGTTGTGAAATGATTGCCACAATCAAGCTAATTTCTATATCCATTTGCTCACAATTTTTGTGATTTTTTGTGTGTGTGTGTGCAGTGAGAATATTTAAGATGTATTCTCAGCAAATTTCAAGTATACTATCTAGTACTGTTAACTATAGGCACAATGTAATCCATTAGATCTCCAGAATTTATTTATTCTGCCTGAGACTTCACACTTTTTGACCAACATCTCCCCATCCTATGTCCCCCACAACCACCAACCAGGCCCTAGCAGCCACCATTCTACTTTCTATTTCTATGAATTTCACTTTTCATATGTTACACATATAAGTGAGATCATGCAGTATATGTCTGTCTGTGCCTGGCTTATTTCACTTAGCATGGTATCATCTGATTCCATCCATCTTGTTGAAAATGGCAGGATTTCCTCATTTTTAGACCTGAATAATGTTCGATTGAGTATACATGCCATTTTTCTTTACCCATTCATCTTTTTCTGTACCTGGGATTGAACCCAGTGGCACTCACCACTGAGCCACATCCCCAGTCCTTTTTATATTTTTTATTTTGAGACAGGGTCTAGCTAAGTTGATTAGGCCTTTTGCTAAGTTTCTAAGGTTTGCTTTGAACTTGCAATCCTCCTATCTTAATCTCCCGAGCCACTGGGATTACAGGATTGCACCAACAGGACCCACTACCCATTCATCTTTTGATGAAATATGTAGGTTGATTCGGGAGATTGTGAATAGTGTTGTAATGAGTATGGGAATGCAGATATCTCTTAGATATACTGATTTCATTCCTTTGTATATATACCCAGAAGTGGAATTGCTAGATCATATGGTAGTTCTATATTTAATTTTTTGAGGAATATCCATACTGCTTTCAATAAAAAATGTTCAACACTACTAAACATCAGGAAAATGAAAATGAAAATCACAGTCATACCTGTTCAAATGGCTAGTATTAAGACAAACAACTCGTGTTGACGAGGATGTAGAGAAAAGGGAACATTTGTACATTATTGGTGGGAATGTAAATTACTACAGTCATATAAATTTGAATTTAAGCTGGTCTACGTCTACAAAAAAAATACTGCCTAGACTTTGGCAGTAGTTGCACTACAACTATGGATCATTTGGGGGGAATGTACATCTTTACATTACTTCCACTCCATGAACATGGCCTGCCTTCCCATTTACTTAGGTCTTCTCATATCTTTTTCATCAGTAATTTTAGCATAAAAATATTGTGTGTTTTGTATTTCCTTTTCTTTGGAATAATTGTACATGGTATTATGCTTTTAATTTCCATTTCCACTTGCTTGTTAGTAAATAGACAAATGATTGATTTTTGTGTATTGAACTTGTATCTCATGAACTTGCTGAAGTCATTTATTAAAGACTGTTTTGTAGACTTTTGCATTTTATAGAATCCTTGTGGGTTTTCTCCTTGGGCAATCTCTGCATAAAAGGACAGTTTTATTTTTTCATTTTCAATCTGTATGCCTTTTGTATCTTTGAGGGGGTGCTTCTTATTGCACTAGCTAGAATTTCCAGTGCTATACTGAAAGAGAATAATGAGAACAGATAACCTTTCAGGTTGTTGATATAAAGTGGACATAATGCAGGCTTTCATCATTTCAAGTATTATCTTAACTATAGGTGTTTTGTAGATACTCTTTATGAAGTTGAGGGAGTATCCTTATATTTCAAGTTTGCTGAGAGTTTTTAATATTAGTTGTTTGAATCTTGTTACATTTTTTGACATTGGTAGATATGATTGTATGATTTTTCCTTTTTAGCATTTTTGTGAGTTTTTTATTGTGATAAAATAAACACAACATAAAATTTAGCTTCACTATTTTTAGGTGTAGACTTTAACAGTGTTGATATGCCCACATTGTTGTGCAGCCTGTCTCCAAAACTAAAAACTTTTTCATCTTACAAAACTAAAATTCTATATCTAATAAGCAACTCTCCATTTTCCCTTTCTCTACTCCATAGAAACCATCATTTATTTTCTGTATTTGTGAATTTTACTATTCTCCATGTATTATTGTGGATGTAATTTTATTTTACAGTATTTGCCTTCCTGGAACTGATTTTTTCACATAGCATAAAGTCCTCCAGGTCTATCCCTGTTATTGAATGGCATGATTTTCTTCTTTTTAAAGGATAAATAATATTATTTTAAAAGCTGAACATTAATGGAGCTGTATCTCTGTAATATGCCCATTCTAGCTCTTTTGGGAAAATACCCAGGAGTGGGATAGCTGGGTCATAAGGTGGTTCCAGCCACAGTTTCTTCAGGAGTCTCCACACTGCTTTCCACAGTGGCTGTACCAGTTTGCAGTCCCACCAACAGTGTGACACTGTTCCTCTCTTCCCACAGCCCCTCCAGCATCTGTCATTGTTCGTATTCTTCATTTTTGCCACTCTAACAGGAGTGAGATGGAATCTTAGTAAAGTTTTGATTTGCATTTCTCTGATTGCTAGTGATGTAGAGCATTTTCTCATATATTTATGGGCTTTTTGGACTTCCTCTGTTGACAAATTTCTATTTAGCTTCTTAGCCCATTTATTGATTAGATTATTTTTGGTTTTGGTGTTCAGTTTTTTTTAGTTCTTTACATATTCTGGATATTAGCCCTCTGTCCGAGGTGTAGTAGGCAAAGATTTTCTCCCATTGTAGGTTCCCCCTTGACACTCTTGACTAATTCTTTAACTGCGCAGAAACTTTTTAGTTTAATGATTTATAGCACCTCAATTTACTATAGATAAACTATGGAGCCAACCCAGATGCCCCTCACTGGACAAGTGGATTCAAAAGCTGTGGTACATATGTACAATGCAATTCTACTCTGCTATTAGAACAATATCATGGTGTTTGCAGCCAAATGGATGGAGATGGGAAAAAATTATGCTAAGTGAAATATCCCAAACTCAGAAACTCAAGGGCTGAATGTTTTCTCTCATATGTGGAAGTTGGAATACAATTGGAAACAGACTGAAAGTATGCTAAGCTAATAATAACCTCAACATGGGTGAATTTTTACACGAACAAGGGGAACCTTGCCTATGACGCTGGGGATAAAGGGAGGGGGGTAGGGAGGGGTATATCAAGGTAGCTGGAAGGAGAGAGTAGGAGCATTATCAACCCAGTGGGGAATCTTCAACTTGCATGAGAAGCCCAGCTAACACTGGGGTAAAGTAGGGGAAACATGGGATTGGGGGGAACCCCAAGGGGGAAATCATGAACTGCCATCAGCCTTGGCTTGCTCTGTCATTATGCATGTAACCATGATTCTGTGGCAAATGATTCCCTCCTATATGTATGACTATGTTAAATGAATAAAAATAAATAAATAAAAATTGAACATTAATCCATTGTATTTTTAAGGCTGACTTTTTTATAACTGTACCACATTTTTATCTATCTCTCACTCACATTTGGATTTCTTCTACCCTTTAATTATTGCAAATAATGCTGCAATGAAAATGGATATGCAAATATATCTTTGAGATACATAACCAGAAGTGAGAATGCTGGATCACATGGTATTTTTATTTTTAATCTTTTGAGAGGCCACCATAATGTTTTCTATATTGATTCCATCATTTTACAATCCCACCGGCAGTACACAAGAGTTCCAATTTCTCCACATCTTTTAACACTTGTTATTTTCTGGGTTATTTTTTGTCATCCTAATGTAATTGATGTAATAGTACATTGTGGTATTTATTTGCATTTTCATGATATTAGTGATGTTGATTGAGCATCTTTATATATGCTTGTTGTAATATTATGTTGTGGTATTTATTTGCATTTCCATGATATTAATGATGTTGATTGAGTATCTTTATATATGCTTGTTGGATACTTTTATACCATCTTTGTAGAAATGTTTATTCCAGTCCTTTGCTCATTTTTAATTGGGTTATTTGATTTTTATGTGTGTGGTTGAGTTATGAGATTTCTTTTTATATTCTGTTTATTAATCCTTTATTATATATGATTTACAAATACATTCTTTCACTCTATAAGTTGCCCTTTCATTCTGTTTTTTTTTGTCCTTTATTACACAAAATTGTTTAAATTTGATGTAGTATCATTTGTCTATTCTTGCTTTGTTTCTGGGGGGAGGATTACCAGGGATTGAACCGAGGGCTGCTTAAACAATGAGCCACATTCCCAGCCTTTTTTTATGTTTTTATTTTGATACAGGGCCTCACTAAGTTGCTCTAGGGCCTCTCTGTTGCTGAGGCTGGCCTCAAATTTGTAATCCTTCTGTCTCAGCCTCCTGAGTCACTGGCAATACAGGTATGGGCCACCATGTGCAGAATATTCTTGATTTTGTTGCCTGTACTTTTAGTGTCATAACCCAAAATTCATTGCCAAACCCAATACCATGAAAGTTTTCTCCTATGCTTTCTTCTAGGAGTATTATACTTTTGGGCCTTACCTTTAAATCCATTTGAGTTAATTTTTGCTTATGATTTATTATAAGGGTTCAGTTTGATTTTTTTGCATATGGATATCCAGTACTCCCAACCCTGTTTGTTGTAGGAACTATCCTTTCTGCAGAGAGTAATCTTAGCACATTTGTCAAAATTCATTTAGTCATGTATATGAAGATTTATCTCAGACTCTCTATTCTATTTCATTAGTCCATATATGTGAGTACCACATTTTTTGATTACTATAGCTTTGTAATAAGTTTTGAAATCAGAAAGTGTGAGTTTTTTCCAAATTGTTTTGGCTATTCAAGATCTTTTGAAATTCTACATATAATTTAGATTTTTCTATTTCTACAAAAATGTTGTTGGAATTATATTGAATCTATAAGTCAGTTTGAGTAATATTAACATCTTAACAATAACCAATATTAACTTTTATTTGTTTGACATAGTCTTACATATTGGAGGGAATTGTTACATATTCATGCATACATAGATATTGATATAGTAATTTAAGGCTGATCCTATT